>VZUA01106717.1:0-22352 GCA_013401035.1 Horornis vulcanius
AGGGTCCATCACACGCTCATTCATGTTCTATCAGACAGTCTTTGCATTCACATCTGCTGCCACCATGCCCAGACGTGAAACAATCTCTGAGCCAAAGGAAGGGTCCATACAGCACACTGGGAGATTTGCAGCAAAGTGCCCAGCTAGAGATACATGAGGATAATTTTGAAAGAAAATTACACGCAGATTTTATTGCTACTTCAGCGCCCTAAAGGTTTTTAAAGTCTACTTTAAGGGAAGAGATACTTTTTTATAAGCCTGAAAGGTTTAGCAGAACATGGTCCCTTGAATTTTTACCAAGGCTCACTGGTAATAATTAAATGCTTGGCTGATACCACTGTTACAAACTTGAAAATAAAAACAAAAGTAATTTAAGAGAGAAAACAACCGGCTCTTTTCTATCTGGCAGGGCCCAGTAGAATAGTAGAGGCTTTTTCAAGAGCTTCTTTTAAACAAGAGTGAGTGCCCTGCCTAAAGCTTTACCTCAGCTGTGACTCACCAGGCAGGGCACCAAAATTTCTAGATGTAAATTAACCCTTTGAATTCAGGACCCCTGAATCCTCTAGTCTGGTTGCTCTACAGCCTATGCCTGAAGCAAGTGTGGTTCAATTGTGGGTTTCTACGTGCAAAGTCCAGGGAAGCTGCTGTGCCACCTGACCTGAAGTGCTGCTGTCCACTTCTAAACCCTCCATTACAATTATCTACCCTGCAAAGCTCAGTCCCTGCCTTCATCAGGGCTTGCTCTTCCCTCTGGACAGAGGGTAGAATCACAGAATCACAGAACACAATCTCAATTTAAAATTTGACTGCACTGACTTTCAACAAATTTGTGAAAATTCATGGATTATCTGCAAAAGCCTCTGAAATGAGAATTTAAGTAGAGATTGGTCATCTCATATTTCTGTAGGAAAACTTCTCAGATTAATGTGAGTAATATTTTAACTGTGAGACAGAGAACTAGAAAGAAGCCTTATCTGCAATTTATCTAACTTGATGTTCAGTTTTCACACAGCAGAATCACAGAAAACACCTTTGTGTGCACCTGCAACCTGCTGTGTCCAGGCATCTACAGCTCTGCCTTGAAAAAACACTTCTCATTTCTCCCTGTGCAGAAGCATAAAGCTGGCAATTGCATCCAGATGTCAGAGACCCCAGCAGGGCCCTGCAGCAGCTGAGAAACCCATTCCCCATCCCTTGGTAAGAATGTCCTGATTAAATACAAAGTACCAGGGAAGTTTTTGGTCTCTTCCTTCCCTCCCTTTGCCACCACACCGAGTATTTACGAGCTCTCCTGGCACTGCAGTCAGCAAACTGCTCCTACCTCTGTCCCTCCCTTCCCTGCCTGCCTTGGTGCTCAGTCCCAGGAGGCTTGAGGGATGGCAGGAATAATGTGATGCAGTCTCCAATAAAAGATTCAGATCCAGCCAAAAAGCCTGTAAACAAATGTCTGCAGAAGCTTTTATCTTCTGAACAAAGTTTAGCTCACTCTTTCTTTCTTTCTTCCTTGGTAAGAAGAGACTGTGAATTTATAGAGTTTGTTATGCAAGGCTGATTATTTTCTTCACCACAGAAACATTTCACAGCTGGATCCCACATCTACCTGAGATTGAACATGAAGTGCAGGAGCCAGGAGACCCTCAAGATCTGTTTAAAATAGATGGTTTTGTGCTGCAGGAATCTTAAAATGTATTTATTCTAGTCTAGATAAAGCTTTAAATCTGTATGAAACAAGTTTAAGTCAGGACTCATCAGGAACTGAGATGCTTTATGAATGTGCAAAAGCCAGTGAACTGCCAAATTAAGGAACAAAATGTTCTTTATTTGTGTCCTAGTAGTGGTTCCTTCAAATAATCCCATTACAAGTTTCAAGGAATGTCAATGTGTAAAGAATAGACAGGTTATAAATTATTCCTTTCTAAATGTAAATCTTATAGTGCACCAATTAAAATTACTTAAATATTTAATAACAGGTTGCTACTGATTAAAGATCCCGATCTTCCCTGTATATTTCCACCACTACCACAGGATTAATAATCATTTCTCCTTGAGAGAAAAAACAGTAATTTAGAGTGCCATTCTGTTGGTCTGCTGGAAAATAAGAACGAGCACATGTTGCTTTTTTCATGCATGAATGATCTTTTAGATGCATAAATTAATAAAAAATGGTGACAGTGTAATGCTTGCATATTGATAGGATTAATTTTTTATTATTTTCTTAATGTAAGTTTTTGTTTTCTTGTTGCTTTTGTACTAGGGGTAATTTCTGGAAAAATGTCTTCATTTTCTTTGCTGAACTGGTTAATGAATGTGCCAGAGCAGCTTGTATTACTTGCATTCAGAGTAAAACTTGCATACTGCAGAACAGATGGGTATTGTGAACTGTTATGATGGCAGTGATTTTAAATAATACATGAAGAATTTTTCTATCTCATTAAGTTTCCAGTTTCTTTAAGAAACATCTTTAAAACAAAAGCAAAATATTCTTAGTGGAAGCTGTTCTTGTTTTGTGTAACTAGATGTCTTTAGCTGTTATGAGGAGAAATATTGGTACAGAACAAAGGCATCACAGCTTTAACTCTGATTTACAGTTTTAGTGCACACAGTTGTACAGCAAATGGACTCAGTTCCTGGTGCTTCTTCAGAATCACTGGGGCCAAACACAAATCTAAGGAACAAATAAAAAGGAAGGTGCTAAAAATGCCTTCCCTTCTTCCACCCCACTTTCTAGAATGCTTACGAAAACTCCCACCTCCCCAAAAGCAGCTCTCTTCATCTCTTTTTCTAGTCCTTCTACATTACCAACCTTTTCCCCCTATGGTTTGATGGTTTCACTCACAGGCTGCACAAACAGCAGATTATTTAGCACAATTTTGAACAGGGAAAAAGGCTAGTGCCAAAGAAGAAATGAAGACAATTATTAAATGCTTATTTGCTGTTACAAGGATGATAAGGTAAGATGGTTTCCAAGTAAAATAGTTTTGCTAACGTTCAGACCATAAATTTCAGATTTATGCCAATCACAATAATGAAGAAGATATGCCAGTTGTCAGAATTCATTTTCCCTTTGAATAAGCCGAGCTGGAATGCAATTTAAATGAGATGAGCCACAACAGCAGACCAGCACATAAGGACTGTGGCCCAGTGTACAAAACAAACACTTCATGAATCTGAGCAATGAGAATACATTCATCTATCAAGACGTGTACTGGGGGAGGGGACACTGAAAGCTGGCAGGATACAAAAGAGCCATCAGGATGGTCAGGCTGCTCCACCTCTGCACTCCTGAAAATGCCCAATCCTTATTAAAACAAAAGCAACTTCTCCCTCTCTTGCCACCTGAGCTTCCTTTGCTGTCAATGTGATCTGAAGATAAGGGCTCAAACCAAAGATTGTTGTGTCTCAATTGAGAGTGCTGCAAAGAGAAAATATATGATTATTGGCATTTTAAGGCATCACCTGATCTGTGATATCTGCCCACAATTTAAAAAGTTGGAAATCAAAGCACTTGTAAATCAAAGCAATCCAGTGCCATGGATTCCTCTGCCCACTTTGAGGCTGGCTTGAACCCAGGCAGTGGCAAGAGGATGATCAGGGTGAGCCCCAGTCCCTGCAGACCCTGGTACAGCTCATCTGTGTCAGCCACAGCCAGGGGGTTTTACCTTTCCTGCAGCCCTTTGGCTTTTAATTCTACTGTGGGGCTCTCTGACTGTCCCTGCATCGACACGGCCAAGGTGCTTCCTCCATCAGATTCCTGCTAGTGCTGGCTCCTGCCTTCGAGTGTCCTCAAACTCCACTCCAGAACTGAATGGAGACAACAATATGAAACTGTATAGACGTGAAATGATACCCAATGATAATTTAAAACAAACAAAAAAAAGAAGACAAATATTCAATTCAAAATTTTAACAGGAGCACAAGATTTAACAATTTGAAGTCCTGATCCTTTGGGAGTTTCTAGAAGCCTTAGCATAGCACAGCACTCTGCTGGCTACTAGGAAGAAAAAGACACTCTGCCCCAAACAAAACCTTTTTATAGGCAGCCTAAATCTCCACACGGCTTTGAACCACCACCTGAACAATGAGAAACCAGATATTCTGCCTTCCAAAGGATTTGTGAGATAAAGAAATCGTTATCACCTCTGTGGTCGTCAATTGCTGCTCAAGACTGTCTAATTCCCACAGGAAACACCGGATACATTGTGGCTTAGAGCTGAGTAATCTGATTGGATTTGTTTGCTTGTTTTAAATATGCCTACCTTTACATCCCCAGTTTAACAGCCTGAGTTTCCTGCTTCTGAAATATTTATGAGCTGACTCAGGTGACATTGGTTTACAAGTATCAGCAATTTTGTCACAAAGTGGTTAGTTTTGCTTAGTCTTCACAGCTCCTTAGCAGATTTTAGTGGCTTCTGCTTATATGTTACCTGCTTCTGCAGAGGAATGCACTTTTCTGGGCACTGATAAGTGAGCTGATGTTTTCTCTAGAATTCCTGGGCACTAATTCCCTCTCAAAACAATTATCCAGTACATCTTGAAAAAACTTAATCAGTCAGCTACACAGCCACATTTGAAAGGTGAGATACAGGACAAGATGTAGAGGTAATTTGGAGCTTGCACCTTATGACTTTCCTGGGTTTTCCTGGGGGTTTTTTGGGGGTCAGTGATGACAGTAAATAGGATTAGCTAGAGCAGCTAGTGCAGCTGACAGAGTTTGGCTGCACATGAAGGTCTGTGGCATGTGGCCATTGCTTTTGGCAAAATGGGGATTATAGAATTGTGCGTTCAACTCTTTCCTTCTCATGTTAGTGTTCTGCCAAGTCTCTCAGGGCTTATTCGTGCTTTTCAACAGCATCTGTACCTCTTACTTCCCATTAAAATATCCTGAATCGAAATGCAATGAGATGTTCTCAGCATTTCCTGGTTCACTCAAGAGCTTGGTTGAGTTTGATTAAAGTTGTTAAGCAATTTTAATTTGAGGGGTAAAAAAACTGAGGGAACGCAGGAATAGTCATAATAGAATCATATGCCTCAATCAACACTAAAAAATGATCTATGGGCCACCAACAAGTCACGGTGGCTGCCAGCCACAGTGAACGCAGCAAAGAGCAAATTCAGGCACAGTCAAGTGGGAACTGGCACCTGCAGGGAAAGTGCAATGCAGTGCTGTGCCTGTGGAAGCTCTAGAGGAGAACAAGAGGCACCTAATGAGGCAAGGAGCAGCCCTCCTCTCCTTTTCTGCCTCTGGTGCCACTTGCATGAACTTTCCTCTCCAGGCATTCTATCCCAACCTTGGGCAAGCCCCTCCTCCTTAGGGACAAAGACCTGAAAAGTGAAGGGAACGAAGATGGAAGAACACAGGGACAGTCTGACTGCATCTGTGTGGGAAGAGAATGGAGAGGGAGCCCTGGGATGAACCACAGGTTGTCTGGCTCTGCTGATGGACTGGAGGCCACTGGAGGCTCTCCCATGCCAAGGAACCTGTCAGCCAGTAGGATAAGAGAACTGAGAAATTCATTAGAATGCTCAAAGCTGTGACCAGAGGGGAGACCTGTGTCTCCACAGACTAGTGGATATTACGGGTAAATTCTCTGTGGGGTGTAGGTGATCAGAATGTGGTGCTGGTGTAACTCATTAAAGCTCCCCCAGCTGCATTAAGAGACTTTCACCATTCTCTTTATTGTTACTTTCATAGCAAAAGTCCTTGACACACCTTCCATCCCATTTTATGTTATAGTTCAAATACATTTTAGTATCACCTGAATGCATGGCTGTTTCATTCAGAACAGACTATCAAACAGTAATTTACAGCTTTCTTCCTCTTTATAAGCACTAAAGTATTCTTTCTTCTCCTTCCTTCATTTTTTCCTCTCATTTGAGTGTGGATAAGTCACCAAATGAGAATTAATTCTTTCTGCAAGCACTGCCTAACTAATAACTGGGCGGCTCTTGGCAACTCAGAGCTCCTTGCTCCAATTATTTTCCAAGTGAGTGAACTTGTTATCATTGTGCTGGTTTCAGCTGGCATAGAGTTAATTTTGTTCCCAGTGGCTGGTGCAGGGCTGTGTTCTGGAATTGTGCTGAGCACAGGGTTGGTAATACAGAGATGTTTTTGTTGTTACTGAGCAGGGCTCACACAGAGCCAAAGCCTCCCCTGCTGTTGTGTGGCCACGCTGATGAGGAGATCGGGGGTGCCTGGAGGTGGGGAGGGGACACAGCTGGGACAGGTGACCCCAACTGACCCAAGGGATATTCCAGACCATGTGGCATCATGCTCAGTATAGAAAGTGAAGGGAAGGAGGAGGAATTGGAGGATGTTTGGAGTGATGGATTTTGTCTTCCCAAGTAACTGTTCCATGTATGGGGCCCTGCTCTCCTGGAGGTGCTGAACACCAGCCTGCCCATGGGAAGTGGTGACTTAATTCCTTGTTTTACTTTGCTTGTGTGCATGGCTTTTATGTTCCCTATTAAACTGTCTTTATCCCAACCCAGAAGTTCTCCACTTTTACCCTTCCCATTCTCTCCCTGGTCCCAGGGGAGTGAGTGAGGGGCTGCCTGGGGCTGGGGTGAAGCCATGGCATCTGTGAATAAGGAACTGTGTACAGCCTTTAAAACTCTTCTGTTGCAGTCTAGTCAATCCCCCCATATTTCCTGTTCTCCTACTCTTTTCCTATGAAAGCTGAGTGGGTAACAGCCCTCAGAAGGAACTGCTCTTGACACAGGTCTTTCCTTCTTCCCGACAGTGCTCAGTGATTTCGCTTCATGCAAAGGACTGAAAGCCAGCTAAGAGGTATTGCACTTCCCCTCCCTCCCCACCACCTTCCCCAAGAGTAATTTTAGTGGAGCTTTGATTGATGTCAGATGAAATTAACTGGAAACATTTAATGTGTTTAACATGTAAAGGCTTAGGGCTCTATTCACTCAGAGTTAGAGACTTTCTGTGCTTCATAAACTCAGAGGACACTGAAGCCTGAATTTCAGCTCTGCAGCCAGATGACTTATTAAACAGCACCTTGACTCCTGCCATCATTGCTGCTTTTCACTCCATTATTAATAGAAGGAGGACTTGAACTGATGGCAGCAAGAATGGAATCAAAAGTCTTGTGGCAGAGATGCTCTTAATTTTAGTATTGTGTCCATCATTGAGCATCAGATTAAATCAAGCTCTATGTCCCTCAGCAGCTGTTGAAAATCCTCGTTTAACCAAGTGAAAAGGAATACTGTGCTTCAAATGGAAGGATGAATGAGGTTCCTGCTAACAAATAGCTTAAAGAAGGGCTCTGAATAGACAGGGAGGTTTCATAAAGCATCTGCTCGAGAGTATAGTCTCAGGTTTCTTAAAGCTAGAAAAGCGGTCATTTAAAAAATTGAAAATTGAATCATTCTTTTTCTCCTTTCTTGTAGCAGCACTTGGAGAAGAGAGCTTTTTTTCTAAGTCAACAAGGTAGTCAAGTTAGAAAGAAAATAATTTTTAATATGTATTACTTCTTTGACCATCTATCAAAGGCAGATTAACCCTGATAAGGGAAAAGAATGAGAGGCTCTGGGACTCCTGAGGGATGCCTTAGTCAACCACAGCTGAGCAAAGGGAAGGTCTCTGAGTGTGCAAGGCAGTGTTTGCTCTGGGAATGTTCCACTGAAAATTGATGGGAATCAGAGCAATGCACAGGCTACTGAGGACAGGTAGTGTTCAAATTTTACTCTCTTCAAGAGGATTTACTTGCACCTGCTTTACTGCTGGTATTCAGTATTACCTTATTGACTTGTAAACAAGTCTACCAGCAGCAGAAGTTTTTTCCTAAGTGATAGAGGAGCTTTGAAATTACTGTCTGGACAAATACCAGACATTATCCTTTCTACTCTCTATTCTTTGCCATTTCTAAATACATTTGCTTGTGTTATATATTACTCTGTGATTATTTACCAACTTATTATTGGCACACACTCAACATGCCAAGCTCAGAGCGGCTGGGTTGTTAAAAAGTCATGCTTCAATGAGACAATTGGACTCTATTACTTAGTTATGGCTTACAAAGCTTGTCAGTAATTCTTCAAAATCCAGCTGCAGTAGTGACTTCAGCAGCTTATTTGCTACAGGCATGGCACTAATGGAGCAGCCACCACAGAGCAACGGCGTCACTGTTACTCTAATGCAGATTATTGGCTTTCTGATCAATCTCCCCCTCAGAGGATCGTGGTAAGGGTTCCACAAGACAGGATTATTACATACTTTATGCAGTAGACTCACATCCTCTATTCTATCAGAAGATTTTTCATAGTTCCTTTTACATCTCATTTTTTCCCAGAAGGCAACAAAATCGGAGTTTCAGTTGCCTTGCACTGGAGTCAAGCAGCAAGTGGTGGCAAGGCTGAAATTAGCCAGACTTTTGCTGCTCATGAAGGATTAAACGATGAAGCTGCGTTGATACATTTATCTGGAAGTGTTAGAGGGGAGGTAAGAACTCAATTTGCTGAAGCAAAGAACCAGTTGAGATGCAGTCACAGGCCCTGCAAGCATTTTAGTCTGCTCAATGTGAAATGAAAGTAGTCCATAAGCTACAGGAAGAGCACGTATATAAACACGGATCACAAATCATAGAAATTTCTCAAAAGTGAGGCCTTCCACTTACTTGCTTAAAATCTTCATCTTTCAAAAAAAATTAAGCTGGAAAATTAAGAGCAGTGATGACCCATGTATTGTACTGAAACTTTTAAACAATACCATTTGTTTTTGCTTCATCCTTCTGCAGTAGTTCAAAGTATGTGTATCACCTATTCTTTCTGCTGAAAAAAATATATATGTATTATATTTATGGGTGTATATATATATATATATATTTCCCCCTTTTCTGGGGAAAGCATATAGTTCTTTCTCAAAACACCTGTAAGATACCTCAGATGCATTTTGTAACTGCAGATGAATAACCTTGAGAGGTTAATCAATCAGAAACCATTCTCTAGGCTGTGTGTGGAGCCAGGGTAAATGGAAACGGTTGTGTTGTCTGAGACAATTCATTTTTCTGCATCTCCACTGCAAAACACCCAGTTAGAAGGTATCAAGAAGGACCCATGTAATGCAAATACAAGGTCATACCCACTGAACCATAGGCTGGCAATTCCAGAGGGTCACAGGGTCAGGTGGCTGCTGTTTGTTTCATAACAGGACAAAGAGCAAAAGTTCCTTTGCTGTGTCTGTCACGCCTGCAAGATCAACCACACTGGGCAGCCACTACTGTGCACTAGGAAGAAATCAAAGAGCCTGCACAGATCATCACTGATGTGTGTTTGGAGGGGCTTACAGAAAAATCATCAGAGCTGCCACGTTTCTCGAGTCCTGTGTAAGGCAACTGAGCAGCCAGGTTATTTCCAGTTATTGCTGGATCTGTCTGCAGTGATAGCCACAAAGTCTGCCCAAAAGCCAGTCCTCAGGGTTAGGTTCTTCTGTCTTGGAGAGGTTTTCAAAGTATATCTGAATGTCTGCATGTACTAAACACTCAGCTATACAGTGTGATCTCCAGGTCATACTCTAAAAAACTCAGTTCAACATCTTAGGATAGGTTAATTACAGTATTTCTTAGATGCTGAAGAAAACTGGAATTTGTTCTGACTCAAGTTAGGCAAAAATAAAGCAGCTATGTGATGTATGGCTTTAGTTTGATTCAAAAAGCATGCTTTACTAAGAAATGTATGGTCTTCTCCTGAAGTAGCCAGAAACAGGAAATTATTAGATATTTAAACATGAAAGGCACAAATATTGATCTGGTAGCTAAACTGCCAAAGGAAAGAGCAATCCATTTCCTTCAACGTGCAGTGTTATGAGTTCCCAAGAAACAGGAAGACATGAAACAAAACTGATAGCAAGATCAAGATGCAACATTAGCTAGAGAATCACATTCCCCCAAACGATGCCCAGCACTTTAGAAGCTGTGTGCATACATGGAAACTCTGAAGTACCAGTGGGTTTGGATTCCACTTTTGCAAGCCTCCTATTCCCAAAAAAGCATCAGGAATTTTTCATCAGTGCAGAAAATCAAATATTGAGGGGTTGAACTCCTAATTCCACAGAAGTCACGGTCAGCATTACTACTCCCTTGAACCCACTTTTTATTTTTTTTGTTTTGTTTTTTTATTGGGTAGAAATAAGGCAGGAGTTCAGGCTGAGAAACTAACAGCAAGCACAATCCACACCACACTGAGAAGACAAACTGCCTAAATGATAGGGTAAAAATGGTAAATCATTCTCCCTATAGGCTTCAAACCCAAACCTAACAGCCCATTAAAACCAGGGAGATGGCTGAGGTCGCCAGCCTAATGGTTTGCTGAAGGAACAAGCGTGAACTTCAGGAGCAGGACAAACACCCATCTCAAATAGCTTTTCATCAGGATGTGCAGGGAGTTGCTGTCTCCATCAGGCCATGGGGCAGGAAAATGTGGAGCAGTCCCCACCTCTCAGACTCTATTAGAGAGAAGCAGCACTCCAAATTCAGAGTGCCTCTCCTTCACAAACCCCAATTAGCTTGACAAGGCAGCGTTTGGAGTCTCCGTGGAGCTGCGCCACACAAACCAAGGCAGGATTTGGAGCATTATGAATTGTGATATATCAAAGGTGAAAACACACCCAGAACTGGGGGTTGCTGTGTTTGAAGTACGATTGAAGCTGGTTTCAGGTAGCAGAGGTGGTGCTGGAGCAGCGTGGGCAGAGCTGCTCCCCCAGGGTGCCCACGCTGGGCTCTGCCCCAGCGAGAGCAGGGAGCTGCTGCCCCAGCCCCAGGGCACAGCTGCCCTCAGCAGGGCTGTGACCCACAGTGCTGTCACCCCAGCAGGAATCCAGGGCATTTCCACTGCCATTTCCACCCCAGGAAAGCAGACTTCTGTCACAGGACTGGCTGCAGGGAAAGGCAATGCCAGCAGCCACTGCCTAATCCTATTGCTTTGGGAGCTGCAGAGATTTATGGCATAGAGAGAAGCAGAGTTCTCCAAAGTGTCCTAGGAAGGCCTGAGGAGGGAAGTTGGAAATTCACAGCTCCTCCTCAGGCAGCAAGGAGGCTCCAGGACACAGACATAAGAGGAGATGGCAGTGCTGGAGGAAAAGCTCAAAGTAGATTTTGTTCAGAAAAAGAAATTTGTATTTGCTGTCTCCAGTTGCTGGAAGTGGAAAAATATCTATAGTCCTGTCTTTGACCCCAGTAACTCTTCTTTTTATCACAAGTTCCTGCTTTAAAAATGTAACAGAGACTACAAAATGTGCAGTTAAATACTTTGGGATTAGAGATACAATCTGAGAAGCAACAGTAAAATAGTTCATCCCCACAAGAGATTTCACTCATCTCTTTCAGAGATAAGTACACAGGGAGCTGACAAAATAAATTTGCCCTTGATATCTTCCTGGGCAACCTGAGAGGAAAATTAAATCCAACTTCTTTCCTGAACATGATATTTATTTTGCTTAAGGAAAATCATGTTTATCAGTTACGTGTAGAACTTCTGAATAACCATCAGGACTGAGGGGAAAAAACCAAGAAAGTTTTGGAGGCTTAAAGTGAGCATGGATGTAGAGCTTGTCCTGCTCTTGAGAGGGATAGGTGTAGCTGTTCTTCCTGCTAACCAGTACAGTGCTTTGTGATGCCAAGACTTCTAGAAACTCTCACAGGATCAGGACTTTTTCTGGACCTCTTAAAGGCTGTAATCTTGTTAAAATTATGAATCAGACCTTTGTCATTCTTTGAAATTATAATTAGATACTATTTCACATATATACAGACTCTTACTGTCTCAATATCTTTCCAAAATGATTTTCTCCCCTCAGTGAGCGAAGTTAAAGTAACCAGCCCTAATACATTATTCAGGGTTATCTCACATTAAAGATCAACAATTGTTTACAGAATATCAGCAGTTCCCAACTAAGAACACAACCACAGTGACAATTCTGGGGTCACTGGTGAGGGTATGGCAATCCCCTCACGATTCTTCTCTGCAGAAAAATCTTTCCTCAATGATCTGCTGCTTTTATTTTGTCAGGCACACGGATCTGAAGCACATGACATAACTTTTTGGTGTTTTGGTTTGCTTTTCTTTAAAGAGTTCTTAAATTAAGTGGAACTTTTGTTTCAAAAAAAAAAAAAAAAAANGAATTTGCTGACTTTATGCTAAACTCCTTTTCCTTCCCAGTTTAAAGTGACCTTTGATGGAAACTAAAATGTGCAGGTGTCAAAGTGTATCAGTATCGTATACCAGAGATGTGCACAACTGAGGTTTTTTTGGCACTTTCTCCTTCCAGTTTATTAAAGGTTGTGTCAGAATTAATTTATGTAAGCAAGGATCAGATTTTATTAGTGGAACATCATTAGCTTTTAATGAATAAGGGTAGTTTAGGAAAAGAGCTGATAACCAAGGTAACATTTGAGAGCTGAGCTGTTTCTCCTCTCTCCTTCCACCACTCATTTTAACCCTGCCAGAAAGGGTGGAATACAGCACTGGAGAGCAGGAATGGTTGTGTTAAAGCTGTAGTGCAGCAAAGCAGCTGACACTGCTCCAGTGTCTGTCACTTTTCAGCACAGCAATATGTGCTAAGGCTCTGCTGCTTTAATGGAACTTTGTGAGTTATGCAGATTTTTCTCTAAATAGAAGCCAATTAAGCAGGGTCCAAGACTGCAACCACTGATGAGGCTACAGGAAGAGCTGGCAAACAAGATGCTCCACAGTGGATGAGGACAGACAGAACAAAGATGGCCCCTGGTCCCAAAGTCTAAATTGCAAACTCCTGGAATATCCTGGGGATTGTCCATCAGGAATGTAAATGATCCTCACCAGCAGAGAGAGATTCAAACTGACAAGGGAGCTCCCCCAGCTATCACAAAGGACAGAGATGTTGTTGAGCTCTTTTCCCACAAAATAACTCTGCCCCCCTTTCCTGCAGACTTGTAGGGACTGCTTTTTCCACCACAGCAGGTAATTTTGGTCCCTGCTTGGGTTTTATTATCAGAAAGATTGGAAAAATAGAAAATGTGCCACAGTTACATAATCCAGCTTCAAAACACAGTGCTGGATGATACCAGTGCCAGTGTTTTGCCCACCCCTGCTAGGATGCAACAGTAATGAAGAGCAAGACATCAGTGCTAATTGCCTTTAGCATTGAAATTTCTAAAATCCCACTGCAGGTACAATATTTAGAAGTGGGAATCTCTCTGCTCTCCTATTTAACTGTGAAACACTCGATGCATTTTTTGGATTCCCTCGAGTCAGCAATGAGTCAAACACACCCATTTCTCAGCACTTCCATTCAGCCCCACACAGCAGACTGTGGGCAGGCACTGACACAGCCCTTTCTCTCCCACCAGCTTTGCTGGGCACATCTGGAAGCCACAGGCCAGTGGAAGGCAGATCCATGGAGGTACCACCCCCCAGTTCAGTCCCAGAGGGAGCAGCCCCACCCCAGAAAAAGGCACAGAGCTGTTCCCCAGCAGGTTTGCTTTCTTTTTCTGGGCACAGCCCAGCAGTAAGACTTCACAATTTGACAAGAGTGAATCCAGATTCTGGGTCTTGCTCTTGGATTACCCAAAGCAGGGCAGTTGGTGCAGGGTGCCAAACCCATGCAATTCCACTTTGGAACAGCTTTGTGTGCTTTGCATTGCACCACATGCCCTCAGTGCCTCTGCAGACTGCCCAGACAAAGCTGCAGTGAGCGCCATCAGGCACCTGCTTTGATCATTCCTGATTCTTATCAGGTTTGTAACCCCAAAAGATTGTCCTCTTTCTACAACCTCATCAAAATCCCTGCTGGAATTCAGGCACAGATCTGACAGTCAGACTGGGGTAAATGCTAAAGGACCATTAGGTTTCCTGTCCCCAGGCATTGTGGACTACTGAGATAATTGATTTCTTGGTCTGGATCTCTCTGAGGTTTTGGGGCAACACTGAGAAGATTTTCTTATCCTTTATATTGAGAAGCTTAAAATAAAGATTTCTAGAGAGCTGAGACACAGATATTGCCAAAATGTACCAGAGGCACTTCAAAGATTTGCATGACCTTAGCCAAGAGATGCAGCACACCCACCTGAGACCAGGTAAAGCCATAAAGCCCGCATTAGTATCTTTGCTAGGCAACAGTTACCAACACTCCTTAAGTGCACTGAGCCCCGGCTTAAAGCCAAATCAGCAAAGTTCCTATAAGGATGCAGTTGCTCAGTTTTCCCCAGAGTAGCCCTGCTCATATTAGAAACTAACAACAAGGATTTAGAAAAAAGCCCATTTACATATTTTTTCCATTAAAGAGAGATGTTACGCACACAAGGTTGGTATCTGCTTATAAAGCTGAAAATCCCTTGTGTGCACAAACAAACATCATTTGAGAGATTTTCAGAGTCATATGCAGTATGTGCCTATCAATTCCTGTTAATTTGAGGAGGCTGATGATGAACTGAACAGCCACTTTCCTCTTCTCTCACAAATGCCTGCAAAAACAGGAAAATAGTCTCAACTTTTCCTCGTATGCCCACAAGATAAAAGATGAGAGGCTCAGTAACTCAGATCCCTGCTTTTTGAGCATGCAGAACACAAGCTAAACAGCACGTAAGCACAAAGTAAAATGCCTCTTCCCCATTTCACATTTTTACAGTTCATTGGAGTATAAAGCAGCATCCAAACAGCCTGAAACAATTCCATCTCTGCTGTAATTACAGGATCCCACTAAAATCACAGGATTACACCCTAAAAATGTCTTAGCTGTTTTCATAGTTTTCCACAGTACATTGCTTATGGCACCCTGCTTTCTTGCCAGATATATTCCTGAACACACACGGAAACATCCCCCACCCCAAACTGGCCATCCCTCCAGTGGCTCAACACACAGATTTATTTTAATGGGCAAACAGGATCCAGTGGACAGTTGAGCCATGGACCTGCACTGCCCTGAGTTCAGCTGGCAGCAAACAGCTCCAAGATCTCTCCCAGAAAGCCATGGCAAGTTCATTACCTGAACACTCAGTTCATCCCTACAGATATTTATCTCCCCAGACTGAGTCCATTTGGTATATTAGTCACAGATTCCCTAGCCATGCTTCAAGCACAGCATAATATGGCATGAATCACTGTGCTGAATAATCCAGAAGTATATCTCAAATATAACTTTTACCATGCTCCTTTTTTACTGATCTTTCTTTGATGGATCATAATATGATCACTTTAAAAGTACTTTAAATAATAGCTGCACTTCAAAGGATTTTTTCTTTTATCTTATTTAAAACATTACATCAATTGTCATGTGTCATGATTCCACATAGCTATTATCATGCTGACATTTAAATATTGCTTCCTTATGGATCTACCTGTTAAGTATCGCTCATTGCATTCACCCCTTTAACCAGAAATATTTATTTCCTACAGCAACAGACTCTTCCACTCTAACACACGCTTTGCTTTTTGTTCTCATAGCTGTGCTCTTCACTTTTATTGTTAAATCCTGTGGACACCAATGGCTGTTTTATATGGCCTTGAAAAGACAAGTGCAGGACTCCACAGCACTGGCAGGAGCACTGATTATCAGCCTTGCTAATCTGAGTTCATTCTGCAGCCCCTGGTTCTGGTGATGCCAAGGAATTCATAGCCAGGGTCCAGGTGATACAGGCTCCTTTTCCAGTTCTCCCTCTGAAGTGCTGATTAATTTCTGAGAAGCTGCTTGATTTTCCTCCATTAGGAAGCAGAAGTAATGATGCCAGGTCAAACTCAAAGCAAAAGAATATTTAGTTCTTCGCTTTGAGCTCCTCTCATCCCTACACAAACCCCTGCTGTCCTCACATCCTGTCATTATGTTAAGGCAGGGTTTTATTCTGCCTGATCTGAAGCAAAAAAATGATGTCATGCCAGGGACACAAGTATATCCCATGGGCAGTATCAAAGATATAAATTTTGATAACAACATTTTAAAAAATTCACTTTTCCTTCTCGTTAGCAAGCACAGTTCACTCTCATCCTTCTCCTGAGAGTGACAAGTATTCTTTTTATGAATGATTTTATGTTTCCATCCAGCCTTCACTCCTGGTGGAAGGCTACTCATCTGGAGTTCAGCCAAAACACAGAGATGATGGAAAGTACTTTTCTCAACTTGCCTTAAGTAGTTCTACTTAGAGAGGATGACTTACTTCATGAAAAGTGGGAGTTAAACTGGAAAATAGCCTTAAGTTGAAAAACCAGCAACGAGCTTCAAAAGCCAGAACTTGTAAGTTCAAGCAGTTGCAAGTATAAATCATAGTTCATATTGGGCAAGTGAGATGTTTCTGGAAACAGCTGAGTGCATCTGCACAACACACAGCAAACAAATGACCTATAAACACAAACATCAAAGATGCCTTTAATTAAGGATCTTTTTACAATCTAGCTTGCTCATGCATTGATTGTAAACACTGACACCCTTGTTGAAAGCTGCATTTGCTTTTGTGCATCATTTCAGCCATTTTGCAGCTTTGGGAGGTGAGCTAATCTGAGTGCTCATACCAGTGACAGCTGCTGTCTCAAGGAGAGCAGCTCCAGTCCATCCACTGAATCTAACTTCATGAAAGAAGGTTAAAACTGGAAGTTTGCATATACCAAACTCACAGTTTAGTTTTATTACACAATCTCTTGCAGCACTCAGCTTTAAGTGGTGCATGTGCACTTCTCTGTGACAGCTTTACTGGGTTTGCAGCTGATTGTTTCTGTGAGTGGCTCACCCTGTTCTTTTTCTCATAAATGTATCTTGTTAATCCACAAAAATATCTACTTTTCTGCAAGTTCCACTGCTCTTTATGTGTGAAATAAAGGATGTAAAGGCAAGACTTGAGGCCCTATTTCATAGTCAATATACTTAATAAAATTATTCATTTGCTGCTTCCTTTAGTACTCAAAATTACACAGTTAGTTTTTTTAATTTTCAATTAAATTTTCTTCATAGATAAATCAACCTAAAGTTCCCATGAAAAACCCCAACTAAATCATACAACAAAACATATAAACAAACCAAACAAATTTAAAAAAAAAAACCAAAACCAAAACAACACAAATACGACAACCTTTTCGTACTCGGAAATAAAGTTGTTTATTGCCATTAAGGCACTGCATACACATTTCATGCTGACCTGGCTACATGTCAACATTTCTTTGTGCATGGAGAAAGTGATCCCTTTAATCACAACCATTTTATTATTGAAATAGAAAAAAGAACTTCTGAGCAGATTATATAGAACCTGGAATTCCTACAAGTCCACACAGCACATTGCAGCTCCTGATCATGAGTGGCTTGAGCTGTTTTCCAGGCATGCAAGGTTCTCTCACTGTCTTGTTTTCAACCACAGACTGTCCCAGTAAGGAAAGCTCTAAGTGAAAGAGAAAACAGAGAAATGAGGAGAGAATAGAAAGAATGATGATACTGAGTTTCTTTAAGAAATGAAAAGGATTTTTGCTGTGACACAACTCCCACAGCCCCTGCAGAAAGACTGCTCTGCCTCAGCTTGGCTGGGTGATGAGGCAGCATTAGGTTTGTCAGTGGGAATAAAGCCAGTGCACCAGGTGTGAGCTGTCCTTTTGGGGTGGCCTCAAAGGCCACAGAGCTCCCCTGCTTGCAGAGATCCTTCTGCTCATCAGCCAAGGGGCAGAGCATGGTTATGAGCACAGGATTTGAACTCTGTTTGCCCCTTCCTCGTTTTGGGACCAGTTTAGGTCAAGCCTCCAAAAGCTCAATGGCATTGTTGAACATGCCCAATTTAAACAGTGTTTTTCCCCTCAAATGAGCAGCTACCATCCAGACAGAGTATAAAAGGCTTGGTCCTAACTACCAGGTAATGATTAGCTCTGATGAATTAAGAAGCAGTGCCTCTAGAAAGTATTCTATATGTTCTGCAGTAATTAAGGTTATTTTTAGGATAATATTCTTACAAATTGTTGAGTTCCTGGATACCTGTGAGCAAAAACCCTGGCAAAGTTGCATTTGTTCTTTCAGCAAGAAAAGAAAGCATTAATAACTGACAAGGCTTTTTCTCTGTCTATTTACAAAACCTTGTTTTTTTCCCCCTTTTCCTAACATTAAATTATTTGGTTTTCACACTGTTTCCTGCTTCTTTAGCATAACCAGTAAGTGGATTAGTCCTTTATCTCAGTTATCCATAGGTTTCTTTAGGCAAAAAGGTGTTTATTGCTGTGGTCAGCACAGGGTACCCTGTTCTTAATCCCCTCACTGGATCTTCGATCCACGTAAAGTTAAACAGGGCACACTGCTTGCCTGTCTCTCATCCTCCCCAGAAAACCAGAGGGTTAACTGCTCTGGAGGTTACTGCACCTAGAATCTGGGAGCCTAACAAGAGTCCTGCAGTCAGACGAGGTGATACTGCAGGGATCAGTGGGGTCTGAGCTTCCCATTATGTTTTCAAAGAGGTAACAAACTATGAGTGCTCTAACAACAATGGCCAGCAGCCTCATCAGTGTGTGATCACTGCATTTTCCACTCCATTAAATAATTCTCATGTTATGTGAAAAGCAAAGCAATGCATCACAAGTTTTAAATAAAAATAAATCAATTACACATCCAGAACATCGATGTTTTGAGCAAAAACTTGGTCAGGTTTTTTTATAGAACAGGCTGCAGCCCAGTGCTCCTTCACATCGTGATTTACTTCAGTCAGCTCCAAGATTTTTAACAAAAAGATAGAAAGTCCTAAAGACAGAATGATTTCAAACACCCTGATGAGTGCCTCAAGTGTACTTTAATCTATTGGAACCACTTTTCTCCAGAGTAATGCATGCTTTCTCTGCTGAATGGAAAGAACATCTCAGTATAATTACTGAAAATGTGAGCTTTATGTTCCAGTGCAGAATCTTGGGTATTTTACAATAAATGCCAACAAATGTTTTATTCAAGTCACAACAGCAACACAACTCAAAAAAAGAGAAAAGACAGAGTGATAGTCTTGATTCCCTCTTGTCAGATCCATTTTTTGCTGGTGAGATGCCAGTTCCCAGATGGCATCACTGTATAGAAGTGATGTACAGAATTGCTGTAGTAACATGACAAACAATCGAGTCTAATAAACTTGATATTTTGGGTTGTTTCTAATTATCACAGGTAACCACTAAGGCCAGAATGATCAGTTTCAGCTAAGCTTACTTATGCCAATAGATCTTTGAGTTTCAGTAGTAGATGAGATCTGCTAAAGTTTTGTTCATCTTCTACACAAGGAAATGCATGCCCCTAGGAGACACATAAATGTGTGTCCTGAAGGGATAATCCCAAAACCATTCCTGTCCTTCTGCTAAAAGTTACAGCTATGCATTACAGTAACACTGCTTTTATTAATGATTTGTATTTCAGTTCTCTGTTCTCAGAAATGCTTTCCAGAGCAGCTGTGTTTGTGCCTTCTCCTGTGCAGCTAACTCAATATCCTTGTTATGTAGATAACTCAGATTTATGCCTCTATCCTATGAGACATTTCACAAACACAGGCTTAGTCAGGCAGCTTGATGGATGTCAAACCCTGAAATTTACCCAAAGACCCCCCAGATAATGGCGTGGCAATGCTGGCTCCAAATCTGAATGCATCACCACTGTAGTGAGCATCCCCTGCTTGCCCCGGGGAGGGCAGTGCTGCTGCTGGAGAGGCACAGTGCATCAGACATGGCCTGAGCATCACCCACAGCACTGCACCACCACTCCAGGCAGGCTTCACTCAGCCCTGCCTAAAGGGAAGCTGCATTCTTCCCCAGGCCTCATGCAGGCTGTGATCATGTAATAAAAATATCAGGAAAGGTATTTAAAAAAAAATAATTTTTTTTGCTTCATTCTGATTCTAAGAGGACTCAACACTAGGCAGTGATGACTGCATGGCAACCATTTAATACTGACTAAGCTGATAAAATTTTGTGTGACAACAGTGGTAACACCACTACCAGATCCCCAAACAAGAAGCAATCATGCTGGCAAATTTGCAGTCCTAGAACTCCTGAAACATCTTCCAGGTCAAACTAAATAATTTCAAAGGAAATTCTGTAAGCCCATGAAAAATTCTTTGCTCAATAACATCCCATCCTTATCATGACTGCAAAAAGCCTCTGTGCAGCAAAGAAACACAAGCTGGTGATTTGAAGGCAGGCAAAGGGGCCTTGTACAATAATTTAGCAGGAGGCAATGTGTGGTGTCACATTGAAAGTCTTTAATGAGTGGACAATAAGCAGTGGGCAATACTGAGGAAGAGGTGTGCTGCCACAAGGAAAAGGACCCACTTCACTGGCCTTCTGCTTTTCCAAGAGCCTTTGTTCAGACATGGATCAGTTGAGCCAGATCTTCAGGGGTAAAAGGGACAGACTCCTAGACTGGCCTTCTCCTACTCTGCTCAGACACAGCTGAAACACAAGGTCTTAAAAAGAATTTTGGACACTATTACAAAAACCAAATTCCCACAATTGTATGAGCAAGTGTCAAAGTTCCCAAATACAAGCTTTACTGACCAGCTGAAAATGAAGAAGTCACTGGCAGGAAAGCACTGAATATTTCATCTTTCAATGGAACAAGCAGTTTCTGGGCAGAGAGTTTCTACGAGCTGAGCTGACCAGATCTTTATTATTAAATCATTATTTGCCTGGAGCAGTCATTTCCCTTCACAAAACTTTCCAACCATTCCAGTGTGGCTCAGACCTGGAGATTAGAACTCAGCTACTTCCCAGTGAGAGGCTTCACAGAAGAATTCGTGCAGCGCTGTGAGACTCAGGACTGGCAAGTGTGAGTGGATGTGTGGTTCTGGGGATAAATCAGGAAAAAGCTGGGTAATTCCTTGTTCAAATGGTTCTAGTGTAAACCTGATGCCTGAATCTAAGTAAAAGAGCAGGAACATTACTATAACCACCTATAATACCATGATGGATGGTGTAGTGCCTGACTGGAGACCTCAATCTCTAGGCCAGATGCTCACAGGTTAAAACCAGTTCCCTTTTGTAATAAAATATAAGACCTGCAAAGAATAACTCAACTAATGAGCAGTTCTCTTGAACTTGGATTGCAAACTCTTATTTCCCATGATTTCCTACATTCCTTTAGTTCTGATGAATTATGTATCCATTTAGCCATTCTTGGTTTAGCAGAGGCATCAATAGGAGGTGAAATACGGGGAGAGATGGTCAATATTAGACAGACAAATCAAAAGGGTCACAGCTCTGCAGGGTTCCTTCTGGAAAGCTGTTCAAAACAAGTTCTGAAAGAATAAGTGTGACAGGAGGAAGATAAAAGTCCAAATTAGCAGAGATAGCTCTAAAGCAGCATTGAAAAAGTAAAGTACAAGATGCAGTGTCCAACAGAAATTCAGACCACAGAGAAATCCATGATAAATGATTCATGTGCTGCAGAGTTGATAAATGACACAACAGAGCCATTTCAGTAACTGAATGGAAACATTCATAGCTGAAATGAATGGGCTACGTCTGTGACTCTTCAACAGAACAAGATTTTACATAATTTTGCATGGTTCCTCCTCGCTTGAGTTATGTGAATACAGAGTATTTCCCTATTGCTTAGGCAAACCTGTTAAACAGCATTAAATTCATTCAGGAATTAACATGTTCTCCCAATTCCTGCCATTGCCTCTTCTAAGTCTGAACTGGGGAAAAGTAAAAGCAGCATTACAGAAAGCTTTAAACCAAAACAAGATCCTGACTCAGGATCATCTGTTTCACTTTGTGTGTTTGTATTTTTCCAAGTGCCACACATTTATTCTACGACCAGAAATTAATAATCTCATTCAGTTTAAGAGGTCACTGCATCATCACCTTGTCTTCTGGTCCAGTCCAGACACCCTTTAGTGCTGGTGCCAGAGGTTCAAGGATTGCTCTGGGCTCCTGCCACTTCTCTCCCCAGGGTACTCAACCCTGCAGCAGTCACCGGTCTCACCTGTGGTGCCAGGTAGGTACTGGAGAAGGAACCCATTGGTGTCAGGTAAAAAATGATCCTTTGGGTTATCTGTGCAGTGAGCAGGTCTCCTACAACACCCTGCTTTGTTCCTAGGTAATACAAGTAGCTGCTTTCAGGAAAGTGAGACTTAAACTGGCTCAGAAAGGAAAAAAATCATCTAGTAGAGCCTCTCTTCTCAAAATCAATTAGAGCCAGCAGAGAGGACAGGCACTGACCCCTCTTGCAGCTAGAACAGCCCCAGTCCCCCCTCCTGCTCCCCACTGTGCATTTTGGTGACAGGTATGTGACAGGGACCTTCCTCTGCTGGGAGGCAGATACTGCCCCAGCTGCACTCAATTCCTGTTTTCTCCACAGCCAGGAGAGCTGGTATTCTGAAATTCTGTCTTCACAGAAAATCAGGGCCCTAAATCTGAGTAGAAAAGGTTCTGAACAGTAG
>VZUA01106729.1:5231-27140 GCA_013401035.1 Horornis vulcanius
CATAACTATTCTGTTTCCTCACTCTCAGTCAGATGGTGGGAGATTTTTTTGAGTGCCCCTACTGTAAATTGCCAAGAATAACTGTTGCCTCCCCTAAAATGGGAGTGAAAACAGCCCTGCGGGTTCCCTCTGAAGTGACAGCAGCTCTGACCGACTTCAAAGGCAACGCAAGGTTTTTAGTGAGGGCTGTTTGTTGATTTTTTCTCCAGTGAAGTGATATTACATGGCATTTCCAACCCTCAATCCTATTAAGTGACAGAACTACCTAATAGCACTCATTAAATAACATAACTTGGTGTCAGAAATTCACTGACAGGCTCCTGCAATTGAAGTGGTAGATTTATGCCCTAAAAAAAATACGGGTTTGGTGTTATTGTGGCTGGGGTTTTTTAATAAATGTCATTTATTTTAACAGGTGAAAGCATCAGAGCCAGGACAGTTCATGAAAAGGTTATCACAGCTGAGAAGCTGGTGCCTGAATTTTATATTTAGAGGGAAGAAGCCACAAGAAAATGTTCATTGCTGCTGAACTCCTCCAGCTCTGCAGTGTTGTCACAAGGCACTCAGATGTTCCAGCACAATTCAGGAACTTTCCATCCTTCTGTCCAAGGAAACACTCAGAGTTATCACAGGTGAAGTGCAAGACAAGTAACAGCCTGAACCTCTCAAAGGACAAAGAAAATGCTCTGTTATCACTATCCCAGCTCAAGGATAGTGTCCATACATCCTGCACAAGGACAGGTGAGGTCTGGCACAACCAAACCCATTTTAGGTCAGCACAGGGACAGAGCTGAGCTGGTCCAACAGCTGATGCTGCTGAAGGGTCTGTCCCACAACCTTTTCTCTCCTTTTTTTTTTCCACCAGCACTTCCCATGGCCCAATCCTGCTGCTCCTTTACACCAGTTTTATAAGCCCTTCACTTCTAACTGCACAAATCCTCAGGTCTTCTTCAGTTTTCTGCAGGTGCAGTGAGATGAATGTGCTCAGGCAGGAGCCCAAGTGCCAGAGTAGCACAGGGAACCTTCCAGGACCATAAATAATTTAGGTGTAAAGGGACCTCTGGAGGTCACCAAGTCCAGGACAGTGAATCACTGTTGATCTCAGTCAGAGCAGGAAAACCATCCTGCAGCCTTCTGCATCTGGCACCAAAATCACAACTCTCACAATTGTCCAAAAAAGATTTAAAGGGTTCTTTTCATGCAACATGAATGCTGTTGCAAAAAGGACTTCTTTTTGTACTCTGAAACAACAATAAAAAAAAAAAAATCTTCCTGGAAATAACAATTACCAGTTAAATCCCTGACTACAACAATTTGACCAAAGGTAGAATGCTCTAAGGGATAACAAAACAATGCAGTGAATATTTGTGCAGCAGGAAGAGTTTGGAGATGTTTGTTTATCATAGTTTGTTCCTACCAGACAGAAAGGTTCCTAAAGAACCCATATAAAGAGCTCTGATTATTAATAGTCATGAAATGGTATTTCTAACCTGCTTATAAAAGGTTTAAAGGAAATCACAAATACATAAAAAACAAACCCAAGTTTACAGTAAAAGGGCAGAGAACTAAATTGGTTATTCAATTAAGCAATATGTTATATGGAACTGAGCTGAGCATGTCTACCACCATTTTACCTGGAAAAAGTCAAAATGGGGAGAGGAGGAAAGATTTTTAGTTTGCCTTTTTTTTGCAAAAGCCAAACAAAAGGGAAAAGCCCAAATATTGTATTACCCTACTGTACATATGGTAGTTTGAGTAATGCACACAATGATTTCACAACGTGCTTTGAAAAGATTCAATAACGGCTTTGGAAATATGGAAAAGTAATTTTTAACACCACATAAAAAGGTACTAGAGGGCCCAATTCTGTCACCACTAACTTAAACTGAGAAGAGCAGAACTTTCAGGATCTTCTGGTGTATTTAGAACATTTTTCAACAGCCTAATTCAGATATTAGCCAAACCCAGCCTGGCTGGCTCCCATCACATCCCCACTTGTTAAATTATTCCTCTCTTCCATTATAATTTGAGACAAAAATATTTCTTATGTGTTGAGTCTTTGTGTATTTGGACAGTGCCTGCCTTTCCCTGTCACTCTGATAGCCCTGAGCACTTTGGCCATCAGCTGCCTGAGCATGGAGAGCTGCAGCCCTAAAAGCTGCAGCCCTGAAAGCACCCCTGAAACCACCACAGTCTGCTGAAATTCTGATCTTCTGCATAATATTGCCACAAAACCCAATGTCTTGCAACCAGTCAGAGGACAATTCTGGAAATGCAAAGGAAGCTCAGTTTCCAGAGATCTTGAGGTTGGAAAGAAATATTTTAATCTACACAGTAGACAAATGGCCAGGACAAACGTAGGGCTGGAGGTTGTGTTAGGGACCAGCCACCCTCCCCATCAATAACATCAGAGTATAGCACATTTCACAAAGTGAGCTTGCACCCCTCCCTTCCTCACCCATCCCTGCTGCAGTTTGAGGTGGGGCTGGAAATAACAAACCTCTGCATGTGGCACATGAGATTTCAACCACCGTCCTGCAAACTTCCCAAGATCCAGCTGGATCAGACCAAAATTCTGATGCAATTCATTTAAAAAGGGAAAAACCCCAAACAAATGAATACTAAGTTACTCTTTCCATGCAATCTCACTGGCCAAGTCTGTACTACAGGGCTCATCCCTCTCTGCCTGCTCTGGCTCCCACCTCAGACACACCCAGCATGCTCTGATCCAAAAGCACCATGTCATGCACCAGGGAGTTAATAAATAAATTGCACTAAATAGAAGGGCAATGACCCAGAGTTCTCATTCACCCTCTGTTTGTCTCACAGTGTTTCCAGTAGATTTTCTACTTTAAGCATCAAAAACCTTCCAGTTTCTGTCAGCTGATGCAACTTGTGAACTGAAACCTTGAAGCTGCACAAACACAGAAGGGCTCTGCCCACAACACGCAGCGGGGCTCAGGAATCCTCTGGGGTGCCTCAGAGCCAGCTTCCCCTTCACTCCCAATGTGTTAAACCCAAATAAATTCAGCCCAAATAAACTACAGGCTCTAAAAGACCCAGTGGTTCCTTCTAGTCCCCTAGTTTGAGTTTATATGCAGTGCTGGCTTTAAGTTCAGCTCTAGTGTGAACGCCTCTATCAGTGCCTGGCAGTTCTTCACAGGTCTAAGACAGTCCACCAGATTAATCCAGGCTGTTTTGTCTTTTCCTTCCAGTTTGGTGTTACCCACAAACAGTAAAACTTCCTATTCAATTCTCTTGCTGCTCTTGAAGGGCTGAAACAACGTGGTAAAAAAGTTCTACCACAGTAAAATCGGTCTTGAGATGGAAATTTCATTTCTTGTGCTTTTTATGACCTTGCTGACATTTCCTAGCCATAAGCTGGAAATGCTAAATGATAAAAAATACAATATTAATCAACCAATGAAGTTGCCAGTTCTAATTTTGGATAGAAAACTGGACAGAGAAATAATCAAAGACTTACCAGAAAAGCAGATGGCTGCATAGTGCTTCTGGCAGTCATGCTACTCGCACATGGGACCACTTGCATTTAACAAATTGGACAACAGAGAGAGAACTGAAATGGAAATTGGGGCTCTACTCCATTCAAATTCTTCAGAATGTTTGTTTTGGATTTGTACCTCTGCTGCAATTTACAACTCTAGATTAGATAGAGCAAGAGTCATATTCTTGACTAGAAGAAAAACAGAATGGCTGAACTGTTTGCCAACTCACACACATTGTCTCCCTGTGTACAAATAATACCAACATATAAATGGGTCTAAATTAAACCCAGTACTAAACGTGTCTTTTACTACACAGCAGTAAAGTTGCACGAGACACTTCCCTGAGTCAAACTGCAAGGCCCATATCAGCATGGAAACAGGATGGAAGGAAAACCCAGAGCAACCTGAGATGTCACAGCTGTCCCCATCCAGCAGGGACCTCCTATTGCAACTGAGAATCCATCCCAAAACACACTGCTCAGGAATTAAAGGGGCATTTGTTGCCAGCATAAACCAGTTTTGAGACACAAGGCATAGTTCAGGGCTTCTTAATTGATCAGGAAGGTAAAAAAACCATAAAACCAATGTCAGCTGTATCAATCCCAAGACACACAGGTAACAGATGACACCAAAAAAGGAAGAAAAAAGACTCATTCTGTCAGTCTTCCTGTAAGAAATCAGTTACCTCAGTGTTTAACAGGAAAACATGAAGGTCTTTCTCAGTGAGATGCCAGTTGCAGTTAAGGAAATGTATGGCCAAATATGACATCACCCACCACAACCAAAAATTAAGATGAAAGTTGTGCTGGTCTCAGGGACCAGTCACTCACCAGGGAACCGGTGGTTTTATGTGCACGCCTTCCTGAAGAATCCAAAAATAACATTTTTCCATGGAGCAGAAATTCCTGCAGCGTTCACGCTTTTCCTTTCAGCAGTGTTGCAATCCAACGTGCCAGCCCTGTGTAATGAGGTCATCCGACAGTGTAATTTGTAGTATTTTAGGCTGTCAAAATTGATCCTAGTGTTTCTATGGCAACTAGATCCAAACAAAAGATGGAGCAGACAGAATTCGTCTCTCCCTGCCACCACCCAGATTTTTACATAAATATATATGTGTGTATATATATATAAAAAGCATTACACATATATAAAGTTAATGTTCATGATTCATCATTAAGCAGCGCTAGAAAACTGGCACTGGAGAAACAGCAACACACAGTGCTAACATTAAAAAGAAGGGTCATAAATGTATAAACTGACATCAATAAAATACATTAAAAAAAGGTAATTCTTCAATTCTCAAACACCTGGGAACAGAGTATGCTTTTCCCCTAAAACCCAGTCACGAAAAGGTAATATCCATTTCTGGCTGGGATAGATGGAAGGGGATCCTGGCTTTGCTGCCATGAGGTGAAGAACATGACACCTTCCCCCCAGAAAAAATCACCCTACAGCCATTACTGTCACCATGCTCATGCTTAGCAAAGCTTGACTGTTATCAGTTAGGGTTTGGAGGTTCTTATGCAAGTTTTTCACATCTGTCAATTTATTTTAGTGCCCTTGCAGGAGCTGAGTTGGGCCCAGTTGTTGGATGGGAAACTCTGGATGTGGAACCCAAAGCCATTTACAGTCAAATAATATGATTAACATCAGTATCAGCCAGCCCCTTCCTTTTGAAACAAAAAGGTGGGATTAAAAGCTTGATTTTCCTACAGATCACTTTTCCTTGACATTGGAGAGCTTCTCAAATCAGGAGATTTCATTTGGGTCCTAAACACAGATTGCCAGCCAAACACTATGTACCTGACACAATTCCTGACAATCCATGCAAATCCTAGGACAGCCACATGGGTCCTGACTTGGGCTTTAAAGAGAGGATGGACCTTCCCTAACAGGTGACATGTACAGCCTCTGGTGTAAAAACACAGGACAGTTTGAACAGATCCCTAAAAAGAGTGGGAGGGAAAGTCTGAGAGCTGATGTGTCAGCTGGGAAGAGGGTGATACACTGACTTTTGTTGTGCTGTGCCACTGCAAGTCCTGGGGGTTTGCTGCTGGCTGCCATCTCTGGGGATCACCATGTGCCTGATTCCCAAGGCTCTGGATCAGCCACAGGATGGGATTGTGGCTGGAGGGCAGTTTGTCCTCTAGGTCAGCTGCTGCTGCCTGTTAAGAAAAAGAGAGAATGTTAAGTTAGAGAAATATTGGCCATTTCAAAGAAACAAACACACTCAAAAGCAGTGATCCCAAACTGACTGCAAATTCTCCTCCTAGAAAACAGAATTTCCCCATCAGTTTATGTGTGATGGGCGAAAAATCCATGGTGAACACAGGAATAAATGGTGTGCACGCATAATTTGAAGGACAGGAACGTTTCCACAGTTTACCCTCCTAAAACTAAACACAGTCAAGTCTTTCACCTGAGCAAAGACCCTGACACCACAAAGCTCATCCACTCCACGGCAATTCCCTTGAGTAATGAAAAGTGAAGAATCCTACCCTGAACTAGAAACTGAACTATGTATTATACAGAATTACAGATGCTTCTTTAACAACTATAAAGAATATTGGCATTTCACAGCTTATCTTACAGCTGTCAGAGACCTTGGCATGTCTTCAGGTGAATATATTTATTAAAATGTACACAGTGTTACCTCATTTTAAGTTCAAAAAAATCATTGCTCTGCTACCGCGGCAGAAGATGCAAAATGCTTGTTAAGGCAGGGATGTTTAAAAAGTATAAAAATAAATGAAACTGTGGATTTCTTCCTAATTATCACCAGTTTGTGACCGTCAGAGAAGATGTACCTTTTCCATGTGAAACCCCTCATTATCCCCTCCTTCCAATAAAGGCAATCAACATTGAATTTAAAAGTTCCTGTCTGCATCCACTTTACTGACTGCACCATCCTGCCCTTTGAAACGGAGTCGTGTACGAGGCCCATCAGAAAAACTGGAGGAAATTGGAGATAAAAAAGATTTAAAAATAAAAACAGTATTTATGTCTCCCAAATGGGAAGTTTGGAGCAGCGAGGGCAGGAAACGGGCCGGTATTTAAGCTGATTACCCAAGCAAAGCCCTCTGCCTTTTCAGCAGAGCCACGGTCCCTCAGTAAAACCACTTCAATTAATTGCAGTTCGGGGCAGGGGGAGCGGGGGGAAGATGTCAAATTTTATCTGGAGTGTTAGTGATGGCTGGCTGGAGAGGGGCTTTCGGGGCTGCTAATTGGGCCGGTTTGCTGGGACGCCACAACGGCTTTGGCTGACGGGCCCTAACGAGGCCCGGGCGCAGGTGGCCGCGGTGGCCGCGCTGTCGCAGCCGCTCAGGGCCCGCTCGGCTGCGCCGGCGGCTCGGGGCCCGCCGGGCACGGGCCCAAAGGTCCTCCCCGGAGAGGGAGCGAGATCCTGCCCGCTTGTACCAGGAATTCACACAAATAAAAGTCTTTTGGGCCACGCTGGCCCTGTGGATATGGATCTTATTATGCGTTTTACCTAATTATCCCGCGGGCTTTTCTCCTCACGGAACCCCGGCTCCTTTTGCCGCGCTTCCATGGGTGTTTGCACACATGTAAAAAAACTACATCTCCTCATTCACACTCGCACATAACTGACGAGACAAATAATATTATCCTAGTGGGAAGAGCCAGAATTAGAAAGGAAATACTGCAACGCTTAGATTTAATCTGGTGAGCGTTAGATCATGATTCACTCTGACATAAAAGCTCAAGAGCACATTTAGCCTGGGTGAAACGCATTACTGTGTTTTACATGAGAAGGAAATAAGTCTGATGTTTCATGGGCTGCATTATTTGCTGTTGAAATCCTAATGACTGCCCACGCTCTACACCTACGTTGTACCTAATGAATTGGGTTTAAATTTCAGAAAGCTCCAGCAACAAATTGGACTATCATATTTGCTTCTGGCTCTCCACCATGGAGGAGATTTTTAGTAGAAGAGAACAGCAAAACGACAATAAATTAAAAAAAGAGGTTTCAAATGTAACACTTCATTTAGCTTCCCCACATTTTACAGCGGTATTTTTAAAATACGCATCTTTTTTGATAAAATATTTTTTCTAACAGGTAACTACTCAGACAGCGTAAGCAGGATTGCTATCCCTGGTTTTCAATATCCACAGTTAAATATCCTGCTCAAGCTCAGGAAGTTTTGCCTTATCAAACAAAACACTGAATTAATGCTTCATATGAAACAGTGGCTAAATCAACACAAGTTTTACAACTGCCTTAACCCAACCTTCTGCTTTCTTCTCATCCACACCCACAAGATTCCATTTTTTCCCTCCCATCACCTCTTGCTTTAAGGACAAATCCCTGGAGCCTCCTCCCCGCTCATTCTCTCTCACATCAGGGACAGAGCAGTCACTTTGGATGGCAGCACAGTCCTGCTCTGTTTGACACAACCCAGGACTGGCAGGCTCCAGGAGAGACCTTTTTCCTGGGACATATCCAGGCCCAGTGGTGTTTCCCAACCAAAGCTCTCCATCAGAATTCCCAGCACTTTCTCAGCAGGACAGAATAGACTTTATTTTATGGAACCATGGAATAGTTTGAGTTGGAAGGCACCTTCTAAAGGCCATGAGCAGGGTGACCTTCCACCAATTCCCATCCAACCTGGCCTTGGACCCTTCCAGGGATGGGGCACCCACCCACCCTTCTGGGCAACCTGTGCCAGTAATTTGCCATCCTCATTGTAAAAACTCCTTTCTTATGTCTGATCTAAGAACTTCACCTCTCTCTGTTTATGGGAGGAATTTATAGTTGAGATGTGAGCCACAATGTGTGCAGTGCCTTCCTCAGCCTGGGGAATCCCAATAAAACCCCCACATCTGCGTTTCCAGTGTAATTTGGGTTGTACTTGGGCTTGTGTTCTTCTCAGTGTATTTCCTTCATGTAGCAACAGGAATGAATATATCTAAAAATCCCAGATACACAGAACAAGCTGCTGAGTCTTTCTCACAGATGCCAATTCCCAGGAGCTGCTGTGACTCCATGAACACCATTCTCCTGCAAATCCAACTGAGGGTTGCAGGGCTCTCCAAATATCTGCAATTGCAAGGCAGATAAATGTTATGTAAACTCAAATTTTGCAACTTTATTGCTGTGTATTATTCCATGCCAAGTGGTGCTTTATGTAGAAAGCAAACATCATTGAATTTATTTTCTGAAAAAAGCAAAATAAAATTTACAGTTCTGCTTGGTCTCGAGTTTGTTTATATACACAGGAGCAGACTGGCCTTATTACAATGGGGATGGCAGAAAAAAAACTTCTTCAAGCTGAACATGAGCCAAGAGTGCTCTCAGCAAGTGAGGCCTTCATCTCAGCCTCTTGGGCCTGATGAAGAGATGGTGATTTAATAACAGGTTATCAAAGAGTAGATAGATACAACTCCCTTACTTAGGGAGAAATTATAGTGAGGACAGAGCCAAACTTCTTCTTTGAGACAGATGCTGGAACAAGGGACAACATCAGAAACTGCTCCTTGGCAGGCTCAGATCAGAGATTTGCAAAAAAGCTTCTCAGCAGAAAGGTGGTGCAGCCCCCAGACAAGTGCCCAGAGAGCCAAAGGATGGTGATTCTTGCAGATATTTCATGCTAAACACGTGCCTTTTGACACTTTTGATAAAATATGTTCAAAAAAAAAAACTTATTGATGAGGTATGGAGGAACTGTGGATGTTTGGCAATTCTTAAAAGCACTTGTCCCTCTTTTTTTAATAAACAAACACCTTCAAAAGCCTTATCATAAAATGCCTGATGGCTTTTGCTCCATGCCCTGTATCCCCAGAGTACCAGACCATCTGGGGCTTCCATGCACATACAAATCCTTGTTCTGATGGGATATTCCTTATAAACACAGACTTAGGAGTAACAGTGCAGGATCTGCTCATGCAAGTTGTGTCACAAGAGCAAACTCCACATATTTGAAAAGATTATCAGTCAACTACAGTTCTTTCCACTGTAGAAACAGTTACTCAGTTAAGATAAACAAAGAAATTCCCATGCACTGAAAAGGAAAACCTATTAACTGATTAAACATGTGAATCAGTTGATAAACTGGTTATCAAAGTTCTGAAAACATTTTTAACAATGACCCTTCCTGCCATGTTTAACAATGACCCATAAAAGCTAGAATAATTCAGCCCTTTACAGGAAACCAGCTGGATAGAAAACAGAAAGTATTTCTGATCTAAGAAGCTGCAGCTATGCCATATGAGTTGACAAATTCAGACACTAATTATGAGTAAAGTAGCGATAAACATTTTAAATGCCAATTAAAATCTTTGCACAAAATGTTTTCAAAGGTTTCTAACTCCTTTCAGCGCACTGAAAAAAATTGGATGGATGTTTGTAACTCATTCCTCATTTCAGGCTTTTCAGGTAACTATAAAAATATTTATTAAAAACCAAACCAAAACATCCCTTAATTTTTAGGACAAGTTGAAGATCTGGAAGTGGAATAAGAATGTAAAGACCTGTGTTTTTCTTGCCACTGATCATGCAAATCCCATCTCAGAAAAGACTCCACCTCAGAACTATTTGCAGACATGCAAAAGCAGAATGCAGCACAGACCAATAATGACATTTCACTTGAAAAGGAACATTACTTTACTTCTCAGTACATTTTAAAAAAGGTAAAATGAAAAAAAACTGTTAGACCTGGCCCTTGGGATACTTCTTGAAAGGTCCTTTCAGACAAATCCAGATCAACAGAAGAGTAAAAATTTGGGTGCCAGATAAAGGTCCTGGCTAACCAACAACTGTTCACGTGCAAAGCATAGACAGAACCTGCTCCACATCAGGAGGAGATTTATATTTTCCCAAAAATCAGAGAAATATTCAGTCCTAAGGCACTTTACAGATCATTCAATTCCAATGCTTGACATCTATTCCCTTTCCTCCTAACCTTTGTGTTGGACATGTAAACCAAATTATTCCCAAATCCTACCTCTGCATGGCTTCATGGCAAGCAAATTGCCTATAAGTTTATTTTTCACAATCAGAAAAGTCTGTCCAGCTAAAAGGCAACATCACAAATGAGAGAAAACCCAGACTGCAAGAGCTTTTCACCAGAGTCTTGTACACCAGGTTAGCCAAGACTTTGACAAAAACCTTTTCAATCAACTAAGAAATTTTAAGAAGTCACAGAAAAAACATTCAGGCCTTCTACCAATTACTGCAGAGTATTGGAAGTAAGTTAAAACAGTCAGTATTTAAACATTTGGCTTTATAATGATCTTAAAACAATCCAGTCTTTAAAAAAAAATCTCCCAGCCTTCTCCTAAGCTGAAATAAAAACACATACAGAATTAAATGCCAGTATTATATTTTCATTCCAGAAACACAACATTTAAAAGTGATCAGACGAGGCATTTGTTAATAGAGGAGCATAAATAAAAAGAAAATGTCCAGAGGTTTTCAATTTTGAAAAGCCTGCTACCATTTCTGGGAACATCATATCTCAAAAGTGTGGCTTGCTCACTGTATAGAAAAACAGTATTTATTTGGCTACAGCCCTGTTCTCAGTAAGCACTGATGGCTCTGCTTTTGGAAGAGGAAGAAAACAAGAGGTTCAGAGTGTTATTTTGAAATGTATTCCAAGACTTTAATGGATTTGGAACACGGCTGAGCCCCATGCAGACCCAGGATGTGGAAGGAGCATCTCTCTGTGAAGAGCTCCTCAGTTCACCAAATCTAAAAAGAGAAGAATACACCAAGGATTTGAGAGTTTCAGTTCTGTAATTTGAAAAAGATGTTGAAACGGCCCACTTCATATAATCAAGGTCATGCTGCACTTCTCTGGTGTCCAGAAACAAAGCAGGAGCAGAACAGTCCGTTCTCCCCATCATCTCCCTCCCAGCAGTGAGAGCTGCTCCCAGTGGGAGCTGCTGCCTTGCAGAGGTTTAATTGTGTGTGAACAGAAAGTCAGAATGAGTTTCCCCATAACCCCTGGCTCAGGCAGTGTCTCCTCCTCTGCCTCAGAGCTGGACTCCACACAGACTTTGTGTAAAGCAGAAATGCATCTTCCCCATTGACAATAATCTGAAATATTCCTTCAAACATGATGGAGCAGAAAAATGTACAGCCAAGTTTGCAGCGTTTCCTTTCTCCTGCTTATCCCTCACTTTGGAGCAACCACTCTGACATCAGCACTGCCATTTTGTAAAACCAAAACCAGTTTTTACAGACACTGCTTGATTCCAAATATTTCAGTTACCAAGTGCTCAGCTTGGATACCTTGAAGAATTTTAAAGTTTTCAGGTGGTGAAAACACAAAACTTGCAAGTCACCTTTCTTCAGACAGCCCAGAACCACAGAGCCCACACTGATCTTCAAACATTTCCAGGGTCTGTTGCAGAAACTTGGTTACCTATAAATACATTAACAGCTATGGCTACTTCATCCATCCCAGTTGTGCCAGCTTCAATTAAATGTTTTTTTCCTATTCTACTTAGATATTTTAGCAGTTACACTTGACATGCAATCCTTGCTCTTCTAGGGATGAAATTTGAGTTGTAAAATCATAAAAAAGTGATGTTGAGACTCATGGCACTGCTTTCAAAGAAATCTCCTTTGGAACCTGTGACACCATGAAGCATCATTTTCAAAACCAGGTTTCAAGCTTTGCAGATGAAGGCAAAAGTGTCAGACAAATAACACTCAGGTCTGGCCCTTGCTGGATCAAAGGCAGCAGGTCTGGTGTGCCAGGCTTCCTGCAGCTCCTCTTTGCCACTGGGAATTCCTGCCAGCTCCAGGGAAGGTGTTTTATTGCTCACACTCAGCCTGACTCATCATTTGCAGCTCGATGCTGCATCAGGCATCCCTGTGAGTGTCTCAAAACAGCAGCTGGGGATGTGTTCCCACGAGTGCTGGGTTGTGTGGGCACATCGCCATGTCCCATGAGTGGGATATGCTCACATCCCACCAGTTCAGCCCCTTTGTGCCTTTCCTAAGGGGAGGGTTAAGGGAAGGGAAGGCCTTTGGGTAGGGATCATTCCTTGGCTGCCAGCCAGTGTTTTCCACGGCAGAATCCCTTCCCTGACATGGAGGCTCCCTCCTGGCCCATGGGTGCCACTCATTTCCAGCTCCAGAGGGGAGCATGATGGGAGCAGGTTGGATCAGAAATTAAAATAAAGAATTTCCTGATGCAAACTGTGTCTGCAAATCCTCAGTTAGAACAAGCAAATCCCTACAGTAACAATAAAAGGTGACTGAGCAATCTCAGACTAGTGCAGCCCTGGTCAGGTAGGAACTGTGCTCAGTGGAGGGAATGACAGCAAAACTTCTTCAGTTCACTGTGAAATATTTCAACTCTCTGCACTGTTGAGGCAATTTTTCCAATTGAGTAATTCAATGAAATTGCCACAGACTGATGAAACAAAGCAACTGTGTCAAATCTGCAGTTTCCCTGAAAGACCTGAGGGGGAGAAAGAGTTAACAATTACCCTAAATGTCTTTATTTCAAAATAAACCACGTGTTAAAAAAAAAAAAAAAGAAAAAAAGAAAGAGAGAGAAGAAAAAAAAAAATCACTGTCTGTAACATTATAGTTTTCAAAGACTGTGCAGCCAGGAATTACAGATAAGCCCTCTTAAGACCATAAAGAAAAATCTTTTGATAGTGTTCAGCTTATTGAACTGGCTCCTCGGTGTATTCACAGCAATAAAGCTGTCAGGCAGACAGAAAAGGAGAGCTAAGTGTTTCAAGCCTCAGCCACATGAACTCCTATTAACCTGCATTACCATGCAATTGTTGCTGTGAGCAGAGCGTTCCCTGTGTCAAGTGCTTGTAAAGGACGCAGGGAAAATCTCTCAGTGACAGACAAGGTGACTGCTGCTCTGTCCCACAGATCTGAGCAGTCTGCCTGGCAAGCACCACACTGAGAGCTCTGAATTATTCCTGGAGACTTCCCGACTGCTTAGCAAATTTCAGGATGGGAAGAGATGTGATTTCACTTTAATAACTTCCACGTTTTACATCCCACCAAGCCGTTGGTGGTTTGCTGGAGTCTGAGGGCTGAATGAAGGTTCCTGTCTGATCACACAAGCCTGAGGGGGCTGGGGAGGATCGGCTTCAAAGCTCTGAGACACCCTGACAAATCCAAGGTGATGAGACAGGAGGACATTCAGGATGCAACCTCAACACTTTCATCTTCCCTTCAGTCCAGCTGCTGTGTCCAAGCTGAATGGGAGCACACCTGGAATTCCCCTGGACACAAACCCGAGCTATGAAGCACAGACAGATTTTTGGACCTGGCTGCAAAGCACATTCCCCATCACCTGGAACCAGTAGCTTGGAATTCTCTGCACCACTCCCTCAGGCACTGCAAAGATGCATCTTTAGGATGCATCAGAAGTGAGGCTGAGAGGAGGCACCCAGGGCTGTCTGCAGATAAATCAGAAGGGCAATCAGCAGGAAGAACTCATCCAATCTGAAGGAAAACATTTGCACAACAAGCAGTGGCTACAAGCCAGCCCTTAATAAATTTCTGCTAGAAATGAGAAAAAGGTGCAGAAAGATTCTGGCACAGCCTTCCAGCAGGATGGGAGAAACCACACAAAAAAATGTTACTGTGGTTTAAAATGGTTGTTTATAAATTCACAGAGAAGATGAGAGGCTGTAGTGCCCTGTGACTGCAGGGACTGGATTTTCTCAGTTCTTATCTTGGATTTGTGCTTCACGTTCTCCTAAATTCTCCTCTTTTCCAGCCAGGGCAACATCCTGGCATTTGATTAATGCTTGTGAGCTCCAAGGATATCATAAAAGATGATGTGGGAGTGTCCTCAGAGGGTAAGATGTAAGTGCAGAGATAGATGTGCTTATCCTGGGCTGATGGTTTGTTGTGGGCATTGCTGGTGCAGGTGAGGAGGTTGCTGTCTCCATTAGGCTGCTCCTCTGCCCTTCTCTCAAGCCTTACCAGAGTCATTTACAAGATTACAAACGCCCTGATTGACACCAGTGGATCAAATGGGAGAAGGAAGGGTGACAGCCCTCACCCAGTGCAGGGGCTGCCAGAACGGGGGCAGTTTGCTGGGGTAACAGACTGGTGATAACATCACTGCACTGCCCTACTGGAATATTTTCTGGAATTGCTTCTGTGAGTCCTGCTGTGCTTCCTTGAAGAGGTTGCTCCTGGACAGGCCTCTCTGATCAAACTGCAGTGTCTGGAGGCGAAGGGCAGCACACCAGCATGCACTGAGCAAGTAATTACGAAACCGACTCTGTAGCTTTCATAAAAGCACTGAGGAAGTTTCAGGTCCATTAACTCCCCTGGGTTTCATTCCAGGCATTGCAATGTGCCTCCCTCACTTGTCACCATCTTGCTTTAACAAATGTAGCTCGGGGGGGATTTCAGAGTCGGGATCCTCAGCCCAGGTTAAAGTGGCTGCTGCTGACAGACGGAGCTGAGCCGCGCACGCAGAACCTGAGCTCACAGGCGAGGAGAGCGTAGCTAAACTTTGCCAAATTATTTCAGAAAAGCCCTGGTTGAAAGGGATCTTCATTGTAAAATGCTGAAAGACACANTAACATCACTGTACTGCCCTACTGGAATATTTTCTGGAATTGCTTCTGTGAGTCCTGCTGTGCTTCCTTGAAGAGGTTGCTCCTGGACAGGCCTCTCTGATCAAACTGCAGTGTCTGGAGGCGAAGGGCAGCACACCAGCATGCACTGAGCAAGTAATTACGAAACCGACTCTGTAGCTTTCATAAAAGCACTGAGGAAGTTTCAGGTCCATTAACTCCCCTGGGTTTCATTCCAGGCATTGCAATGTGCCTCCCTCACCTGTCACCATCTTGCTTTAACAAATGTAGCTCGGGGGGATTTCAGAGTCGGGATCCTCAGCCCAGGTTAAAGTGGCTGCTGCTGACAGACGGAGCTGAGCCGCGCACGCAGAACCTGAGCTCACAGGCGAGGAGAGCGTAGCTAAACTTTGCCAAATTATTTCAGAAAAGCCCTGGTTGAAAGGGATCTTCATTGTAAAATGCTGAAAGACACAAATACACGTGGAAACCCCTGAAGCCACTGAAGTGCGCGGGCAGAAGGCAGAGAAGCAGCCTGGGTTTTCTGACCCTCGTGGACCTGCTCCTATTCAGCTGATGGCCACATCGGATTAAGGCATTCCAGAGAAAATGCCTTTCACACACAATCCTACCCGAGGCCAGCCTAATTTCCACTGTAGTTAAAGGACTGGAGAGTCCTTTAGAGCTGGAGGAAGCTTAGGTTTGCTGAAATCCATGCCAGCAGTATCCATGGAATTCCACGGAATCACTTGCTCTCCCATTTTTTCTCCAGTCTAAGCACAACTGCTGAACAGAGGTTCACTCATCAGGCTTCTTATAACTCTGGCTGTCTAAAGCTCTCCCATTTCCTGCTTCACACCATCCTCATCATGGGACACTTCAGGGGATGTGGCAAACAAAAAAGAAACAAAACACACATCTCCCCAGTCCGGCTCCAGCAAGGGCAGCAGGGTTCTCCTCAAGGCACTGGCAAGCTGGGGGCTGTGGCATCTCCCTGCTCTCCCAGTAGCCACAGCAACCACCAAACATTTTGTAAGAGATTCACACTCCTGCCTCTGTCAAGTGCAGCTCCAGGTGCCTTTTCCACTCGAATTCCAGCATCCCTGCTGAGTGAGAGCTGCAGGAGCCTTGGCTGTGCACACAGGGCACGGACCACATTGAGTGATGTACACCCAATGGGTTTCACCTTCATTCCCAAGACATGTTTCAGCCTGACTGACCTACTTCTTCAAATCCTCTGAGAGCAAGGACAGAACAGGGCTCCTTCCACACAGTAGCCACCGGAATTCACCATCCAACAGTTCTCTTTTGTAATGCAAGAGCTGTAACCACCGACAGCAACCGCGATTTAGGATACGACAGCATTCACCAACCATTTCATTGAATTGAATGTGTATGAGCAGCAAAAGGAAACATCAACAAATTCCAGATGCAGAATGTAATTATGTTTGGATGGCAGAATGTTTCATATTGTTTTCTATAGGAAAAAAAAAAAAAAGTCATCATTAAAGCAGTGGAATTTCAGTAAACTATGTTTTGGGTTACAGCCCAGAATAGTTCCACTTGGCAGTTCAGAGGCTTGGGTAAAATATTCCAAGGTTCATAAATCCTTGACTTTAATTTGTAGCTATAGGTTACAGCTTTAGTATCACTGCAAGGGGGTAAATCATGCTCCCGCCTCAGCAGCTGCCAAAGGGCATTGGACCAAGCCTTTGGCTTGATTGGGCAGCGTTTAGGAAAACCACACATCAGTGTCATTCCCATTCCCATGGCACTCAGATCCTCCGTGCTCCCAGAAGGTTCCTTGGCTGGAACAGGCTCTGCAGCACCTTTTTTTAACTCACACTTTAGATGGTGGTGTCCTGTGAAGGAAAGCGATACCTGGAGGTGGGCTGGGCATGGGCAAGGTGATTCCTCTCTCACATCAGCTTCTATCAAGTGTCTCAGTCCTGCAGGCAGTTTGGAACTGGGAGGGATTGATTTGTAAACCCAAAAATCCAGAAATGTTCCACAGCCAATAAATAATTGCGTTTACCTTGCATTCTCTGAAACAGGTTAAAGAGTTCCAGCAGCATGGCTTTCTTCAAAACATTTGAAGTGACACCTGTGTTAACCTGGCTCTCACACAGCGCCAGATTTCTGGAGAAAGGGAGTCCCTCACAATCTGGCCAGGCTTGCTTTTTTCTTTGAATTCCTGCTCACCCACAGCAGCTCTGCAAATACAGTCTGAGGCTGAGCCAGACTCCTCCAAGCCACCAGTCCTGCCATTGTCCCAAAGAGCACCAGGAATTTGGGTGGCTCACCCAGGGACTTTGTCTCCTTGCTGCTTGTTTTCCCTGGCAGCCTCCTATTAAACTACAGCAACATGTCCACACAGCAAACATTCAATAACCGGGTCACCATCTAACATCCAGAAATTAGAGAGCAGCTCCACTTCCACTTCCAAGCCAAACCCCAAAATGAAGTGCTGGCCCAGATTAAAAATTCTCCCAGAAAGGGAGAAAATTGTGGCCTTGTGTCTTAGAGTCTCGCTGTGGCTCCATTTTGGAGGGTTTGGAGGCTTGTACTGGCCTGTGCCAGACAGTAAATCTCCAGTGGAGACAATCCTGCTTCTCTAGAGAGATCTCCTCTTCTGAAAGCAAACCCCAGTTGTCCTGCATCCCAGCTTTGCCTCCCAGGCCAAATGCATCTTCTCCAATAAATGTCCCAAAAGAAATTGAAAAATAAGTAAAGACATTTCCCATAAATCCAGATTTATATATAATATATATTAAACTGCAGATGGCAGAGGAATGTAAAATGCTTTGCTAAGGGAAGAATTCAAGGAAAAAGCCAGAGTTTTAACATGCAAAGAATGCAAATATCCAGCAAAGACTGCAGATCCATGGCCTGAGGAGTGGACAACCCCAAAGAACGTGTGGAAACCCAAGAGCTGTTTGTACTTTTATGTTCCTGACTCCCTCAGTGACTATAATGTCTCACTCTTTGGGTACTCCCAGACCAAGATTCTCCAACATACTCAAATCTGGGAGGCTTGGGACTCTTCTTGATGATGCACAGCAGCGCTGGTCATAAACCAGGCACTGAAACCGTGCTTTTCAAAATGACAGCTCTGGCTCCAAAGTGTGTGTTTGGAACAGGAAAAGAGATGGATACAAACAGGCAGGAGAAGGCAAGGGAACGCTTCCAGCTCAGGAGGATGGGCAATATTGGCAACTCAGCTTTATAAACCCAAGCCAGCCAAGTCCACAAGCCAACAGGAGCTGAGCCAGGGGCCTCTGAGATCAGCCCAGAGCCCCATCCCGAGAAGGTGGCTCAGCTTCAGCCATCGTGATGACATTCCCAGAATCACAGACTCCTTTGGGCTGGAAGGGACCTTACACACCATGTCACTGCTCCCCCTGCCATGGGCAGTGACATCTTCCACCATCCCAGGGTGCTCCAAGCCCCGTCCAACCTGGTCCTGGACACTTCCAGGGATGGGACAGCCACAGCTGCTCTGGATATTCAACAACCGTGAAGAGTCAAGCAAGAGCTGTACACGACACAACGAGGGAGGTTTGAGTGACTGTGCCTGCAAATCCAGGCAAGCACTTACACCAGCAAAGGTCAAAACCAGGACACAAGGCATTGGAAAAGGTCTGTGCATCTCAGTTCACATCCGGCCTACAACAATTTCTTTTTTGTATCTTATTTACATCTTCATCTGAATAGAAACACAGTAAATGAGGTGAAGTCAAAATGGTAAACAACAATTGCAGCTTTAAGCTTTGATTTAGATGATCTGCTTTCTGATAGTGCTGATGTGAATTGTGCCCCTCAGTTATTTTTGGAGGCAGAGTTTATAAACAGGTAACCTATAACAATGTTTCTTAATCCCCCCACCCATTTAATAAAGTGAAGGATCACCTAAATTTAAAACAATATATTTAAAACACCAAGAACCATTTCCTGGAGTGTTGCCTAGTTTGTTTTAATTTTTTTTAACAAAAATAAAAGAGAAGTCCAAGCTGTGAATATTTGTTTATTGCTTTTATGTTTCAATTGTACTTATTTCTGTGCTCGTACAAGTGGAAGCACATAGCTTTTATTTTTACAACAGCCTTTTAAAAAGGGAAGTCACTTCTGCTCCCAATTGTGTGTGTTTTCAGCTAAGGACCATTAGATATGAGAAAGTGGACCACAGAATGATAACAAAGATTATTTAAAGGGTTTTTTGATATATCCTAATGAGTAATTTGCAATCATGTTTAGATATGCTTGATTATGGGAAGCACATGATGCCCATTCCAATTTTTAAAAAAATTTCAGACTTCCCTAAATTCTTAAATTCCCTAATCTAAATGTCTGGAGAGTTTAGAGTCTCCCTCCCACAGCTTCCCCAGGGATATTTCCTAAAGCACTGAGAATGGAAAGATAAGCATTCCTCAGTGTTCACACTGTTTGCTGCATTGTTTCATTTCCCCCCAATTTTCAAAGAAATCTATATGATAATGGCAGTGCCGGTCTCTCAGGGAGAACCCTCGTTCCCATGGACATGGATGGCAAAACAAGCAAGGAAATGATTCCTGGGGTGTCTGTGCAGGGCCAAGGATCTGACAATCCTTGTGGGTCCCTTTCAGCTCAGGATATCCCATGCAAAGCACCCAAACCACAGCACTCCCAAACTCTATTCAGGCTGCAATCCTAAGTGTTATGATTGTCANCCCATGCAAAGCACCCAAACCACAGCACTCCCAAACTCTATTCAGGCTGCAATCCTAAGTGTTATGATTGTCACAGTATTTCCAGTTTGCTGCCTAAAATGGAACCCCCAAAATTAAATTGAGTTTCTGCTCTCCCTTCGCCTAAGACTGAAATGATTTTTTACAGGTTTTTCTTTAGGATTTAAAGGTCACAGATGAAAAGCTGTGCTATGGAATAAAGAGGAGAGCAACAAGGATTGTCTCTCCTTTATGATCCCTTCAGCAGATGTTCCTTCCCTGGCATGGAGGACTCTGTGCTAAGCTCCATGAAGACCCTCCTTCCTTTAAAAGCTGTCAAAAAGCAGCTGTGATTGGGCCACCTCTACCATGAGATTGACCCCTGCCCCTGCCCTGCCTGCTCTAGCCAGGCTCCATTCCCCAGGGACGAGCGGGGCAGGGTAGAGTTTCCCGGCTGCCATTCCAAAGAAAAAACCAGAAATCCAAGAGTCTTTGCTTAATAAATAAAATTCCAGCGCTATTCACGACACTGATGGCTCAGTTTACAGGGAGAGTTGACAGAGTTTTCTTCTTGCTTGGGCATGAGTGAGTTATGGCGATGAAGGAAGACCCAAGAATGTTGATTAATAGATATTGGAATCTCCAAAAAGGAGGCCCAAAATCCATGGCTGGAAAACCAGAAGGGCTGGGCTGAGAGGCGACCAGAGCTGCAGCAATGCTGGGTAGCAGTGACACTCTGGCCAGATCAAGTAACACTTTGTTCTTTGCAAATCAAGGAACGACTCATGGTAGAAAAATTCTAAATATCAGCACTTCCAACTGCACAGAGACAACTTCCAACTGCGTGAGCTGCTGGGCACGTGCTGGATTTGAGGCACTGATCAGAGGCAAGATGGAAATTACTTCTTGTTCCATGTTTTTTCTCTCTAACCCATTGGTGGAAGCACTAGGTAGGCTCCTGATGGGTTTGGTCCCAGAGCCTCAGAGCTAAAATTGAAAAAAAATATAATAGAATTCTGCTGGCTACCAGGAAGCTGCTGGAGCCCTTGGTGAAAGTCTGGTGTGATCCAGCTGCAGAGGCCTTGAGCTGTAACCAGGGGAGGTTTGAAGATGGACAAACAGCTGTCAAGAGTGATGTTGGTGTAGATGATCATGGCAAGGGACTGGGAGATCTTCTGAGGAGCTTCCCAATCTTCTCTTCCAATTCCTGAGCACTTTCACCTCACCAGCCCTGCTGTGAGGCGTTGGAACAAATTGCCCAGGGAAGTGGTGGCTGTGGCACTTGAGACTTGGATCAGTGGTGGACATGGGGGTGGTGCTGGGTGACTCAATGATCTTAAAGGCCTCAACAAGCCAGACTCAATGATCTTAAAGGTCTTTTCCAACCTTAATGATCCTGTGATTAATTTGATTGTTATTCCTACCTAACAATTTTACAATTAACTTATATCCAACATCCACAACTTCACTGATTACCGACACACTTGTGAATAAATCTTCTAAAATCCAGGTCTCTTTCAGCTGACACTCCCAATGAAGAAAGAGCAGGACACACATCCCACCCTGCCAGGAATCAGCTGTCAGCCTCAGCCAGCCCAGCAGAACATCCAGCTCACAGCTATCACAGCTCACTCTCCAGAATCTCAGACAGGAGTATGAGGAGCAGTTTTACAAATTCCAGACAAACGGCTCGTTCTGGCATCATGACAATGCAATAAACACACATTTCAAAGCCACTTTTGTCAGGTTCCTCTGTCGTTCACTGGACAGTTGCCAGAAGGAATGAAAATGTTACCCAGGGGTGAGCTCTGAAGACATCAGAGCTGGGGCTGAACTGTGCTGATGGATCTTACAGAATCTCAGTCAGGAGAATGCTGGATATTCTGAATTCCATGTTAGATTTATGGAAAACAAGGTAATGCTTTAAAAAAAAATACTAGATAAAGCAAAACACAATAAATGCTCCAATACTGAGATAGGATTGATATTTCTCAAAAGGGGGAACAAAAATAGGAACCAGAACTAAACCAAATCCCACAGTCACAGGGAAGAAAGTAACCATCAGTCAGCTGTTAAATGAAACCTGTTCTTTCTTTCAGATTAGCTACTGTCTGGTGGTCCATAATTAATATTGATTTGAAGGCAGCCTGCCCCAGGGATCC
>VZUA01106745.1:0-13292 GCA_013401035.1 Horornis vulcanius
ACACACACCCACACCCACACCCACACATTCGTTTATGGACACACAAAGAGACACAGAAGGAGGTGAGAAGGGAAAGTTTTTCAGCCTCACACTAAGCTTCACAGAGGGAGTGACTGAATTCTCCGATTGAGAGGCAAAGATTTGGAGGAGAATCCAACTGCAGCTTGTGTTTCATATTTGCGTTGGATGCTCAGGTTTCCAAATTAAATCTGCAAGTTAGACAGGAGTCCATGTTGTCTGCTGATCATCTGTTTAGGGGGAGAAGGAGAACAGAAATTACAGAAGAAAAATACTTGCAAACAACAACAGTAATTAAAATCAAGCATTTAAGCACTGCCACCCCTCCCCCCAGCCAGATTTGTCTGGGGAGAAGATAAATAACTTCAACTGCAGGCTCCATGCTTGCTCAAGATCAGAAATATTTAAACTAGGTCCCAAAAGCCCATACACATTTTTAATCAAAACCTGCTCTTTTTGGTTCCTTATTCTGCATAAATACCCTGACTTGAAAGAACACAAAAACCTCATTAAGTTATGATCAGTACAATACAAAAGTTGAAAATTATCAATGCCGTTTAAACTGCTGCAACTGTATACATACTGTGTTAGACATTTCTCAGGTTCAAGGTTACACATGGAATCATAAGTTCACCTACTCCCCCACTTCCAGTGCTAAATAGGGTTGGATTCTTTCCAGAACAAAAGAATCTGCAGTCAGTTCCTTCAAGATTGAAAAATAAAATTGGGAGATTTTTCCCCCTGCAGGGGAAAAAAAAACCAAAACACAAAAAACCAAACCCAACAGAAAACACACATGCACAAAAAAAGCCTCAGAAGAAAAGCAGACAGCTGCTAACTAGTTGTCTAGCTGTCTATTTGTGGTATTTGTGGACATTTTCTTTCATCTTGTCATACCTTTTGTATTGTTTGAAATGTTTGGAGCTTACACTTGAGAACACTCAGTGGATTCCAGACTTGTATTAAAAGAAAGGAAAAGAAAGGCAGAAGAGTTCTGACAACAGATGTGTGTGTTTGTGTGTTGGGGCCACATAATTCCAAGCATCAGCTAGAGCATTGATTTTTTTTTCATCTGGCTGAGGGAAGTTTTTCAGACAAGAAAATATGGAGTAACAATGCAATTTGTAGAAAAACACATCTAGAATGCAAGTAAGAAGGGTATGTTGTGAGACCTCTGTAGAACAAGCAGAACCATTTGGTCAATCATATCTGCTGCTTTTGCTATTTTGCTGATTTCTTTCCATAGAATGGATAAAATCGTCTATTTCTAAACAGTTTTCCTCTGCTTTGCTGTCTTAGCTGCTGGAAGGAAGCAAGCAGAAGCCTAATTAATGTCAGTGATCTTCAGTGAGCCTTAGATCACACTGTGGTGTATTTAATTCTGCTAATTTTTGTTGCCTTCTGCTAGGCAGACAGGGAATGCAGAAGGAGACCGGCTCCTACTCTGGCTTCCAGATAGGTCTCTGGAACTTCTAGTTTCCCCAACTCACCCCTTCCTTCAGCGTAATGAAGAAAGCAAAACTAGCTGACAAGTGAGCAGAAGCATAAAAGGAAGAGAGGAAACCGCTGAAATGCTTCCCCTGTGGTGAGGAACTCTTCTCATCCTGTCCTTTTCCAACTGCCCTTCCTGCGAGCCTGATGGTGAAGAGCTGTCTCCACACCTCCCCTCTTGTCAGGAGGAGTAGGGCTTTGTGGCTGTCAGCAAGTTCAACGCAGAAGTCTGCCAGAAATGGAGCTTATTTTGTTGGACCAGAGAATCCTTAACCCATTCCCATCAGAGTCTGTGAGATTAGTGTTAGGTGGGGAATGGCATCCCCTTCCCTCTCCATGCCAAGACGCAGCTGAAGCAGAAAATTCCAGGTGCTTTGTGGCTGCCTGCATATCTTGTCACCCATTTGCCCATATTTCTAATCTGGGGATGGGCAGGGTGGAGAGGCAGCATCGCCATTAACTGTGACCTTGCTCTTCTCTGGTGAATATGGTGGTGTTTGTAGGCAGGGTGACCCTAGCGGTTCATCACTACTTGGAGAAGGATTGTTGAAGAAGTTTTCATGGCCTCCTCCACCAGCAGCCTTTTCTGCTTCTTCTTGTAGTCAGTCACTAAAACATGAAAGCTGTGAGGACAGGAAAATGATTTATGCCAGCTTCTGGCACCCAAGGAACCTGTCTGCTTGGATCTCAGGTAATTCTTCTTGGTCATACAATACAGATGGCTTCCCCCAAACGAAGGGTGTGGTATCTTCATTTAAAACATCTTCTGTCACAGACTTCTCTCTCTTTAGGCAGAAGAAAGTGCTCAAAACTCACAAACTTCCTGAAGCAATCCCATGAGTTCTCTGGTGTGGTTCTGCTTTGGCTCTGGAGCCATTGTGCCTGGCATGACCATGGAGCGATGGGGAAAGATCCTCATCTGTGTTTGCCCTGATCACCTGTACCAGGGGATGTCCACGAGCTTCTGAGACTGAAGTGACATGAGAGAACTCACAGCTTGAAACCTTAGGTGAGACAGAAGAGCTTTAAACAAGGGGGATGGTTTTTCCTCCCGACAGCAGATGTCTTTTTAGGAACTGTTTGATTAGACCCTGGATGATCAAGAGGTTGAAGGGAGATGGGATATTTACATATAAAAGGGAACTCTACTTTTGGGATCAATTAGACTATTCAGGGTTCACACTATACCCCCTTTTTTCCCAGACTTTGTACAGCCCTTGCTAGGATTAAGCCTCCATCGAGTAGATTATCTTTACATAGAGGCTGGATCTAGTGTTACAGGCTCTTTATTATCTCTTCTTTGAGACTGTGCAGGCTATCCCCTTGAAGTTCTTAACCCTTAAAGCACTTTATCTAGTATTTATTGTTTCTTCTCCACAGGCATCTGAGATGGCAGCACTGGTATACAGAGCCCACCTGTCCTCATTCTCCATAAGAGCATCATCTCTCCTCTATCAGCTTTTTCTGTACACAGGGGGCTCACACCAGCATCAGACCCTGTTTCCTAATCCTTTTCATACTCAAGAATTCTGTACCATTCCAGCCTGACTCAGGTGGGCTGCAGAGTTCCTGTCAAATGTAAACGTGTTCCAGCTGCTGGGATTTTAATGCAATTGTTTTGGGGGATGTAAGAAAGACTGTCAGTGGCTCAGGTGATGAAAAGGTCAGGACTGACCATCTGAGGAAAGTGGACGTAAGGGGAAGATGGGGTAGAGGTTACAATATAGTGACTGGCTTAAAGGTTTCTACAGCAATGCTGCATCTACTGAGTGTTAAAGGGTGTTTGAATGAATGTTTGGAAGTTCCTGGGTGCAATCTTATGTTTTCTCCTGAAATTACAAGTTCAGGAGAAAGCAAGAGCCCACATGGAATCCTGGGCCTGGTTTCTCTGTGCACGGGCTCCACGAGGCAGCTGGCACAGTGTGCTGCACCACTCATGAGGCATCCCTCATTAGCCAGATTGGCTGATTCCAGTCATGCCATTCCTCCTGTGCTGCCTTCCCTATCCTGGTGAGACCACTGCTGCTGTTAGAATCCACATGTGAGAAGAAGATGGGATTTGCTAAGTGGCAGTATCTAGACTTTGGTGACATTCCCTTCTCACTGTTACCATAATGGAGCAGAGAAATATTTCTCCTGCCAGGCCCCTGCTCAGCAAAATGTCAAACTTTTCTGAGTTGCTTTATTCATAATTTTTTAATAGCTTCTGTCTGTGGACATTGGAATCTGTTCCAATGCTATCGTGTTGACTTCCATCTATTTCAGCAGAAGAAAGTGATCAAAAATAACATCTTGCAATGATCTCCAAACTGTCTTGCACCCTCAGCTTGTAAATGTCCCAGGCAGCATTTCCATGGTCTTATCACTAGATGAGATCCCCAGCTGGTGTTAGCTAATGCACGCTCACTATCCCTGTCTATTTGTGCCACTCTCTTGCCATGTCTTTGCTCCCTAACCGGGCATGACAGAGCTGAAATAAACAGAGCTGCATTGATTTTAATTGTTCGCCCTCTAAGAAGGATGGGGTGGACTTCTTAGCTATCAGCTCCTTGGATGTCTGCTGGCCAGTAAATGAAGCATACACTGTCTCCCTGAACTAGATATGCTTCTCCTGTAGTCATTCTACCCCAGACTGAACAGGAATAATCACAGTTCCTCCTGCACTGACAATAGCCACTTATGTGAAAAATGCAGAATTGAACAGGCTATGGCTAAATGTGCTGTAAATATGAAGAGGAGAATGATCTTTGGCTGTGCATCAAGGAGCATTAAGGCATTCTGAAGCAGATTCCTCTTGCTTTCTGGGTTTAATTCAGAAGGGATTTTCTAGCCATAGGATCAAGCTCTTCACTGCATGATTTCTTTCCTGCAGGAGCTGTGAAATCGTGGGTTCTGTGTGGGACACAAAAAAGCCATAAGGGGGTCCAGGGGTGTGTAGGAGTTTCTGTGGAGATGACAGCAGACCTTCCTGCTGTTCCAAATGCTGTGCAATGCTGTTGGACCTGAGAGGAATCATTCCTAGTGAGTTCCAGCAGGGGAGAATTGATCTCCATTTGTAGATATTCACATTGCCTGTTCTTAGTCAGCTCATACTTTTCTAAATATTTTTCTTCTTGATCTCTTAAAATAGCTTCCCAGGCTGTCTCTACTGCTGACATTAACATGCTCCAGTCTGTGTTCCTTTTTAACCATGTCTCTTTGTCTCCTCATATTTTTTTTTTTTTCAAACAAAAGCCATATAATTGCCTTATATAATTCACTTTTGCGTTCATAAGCCATTTCTCATAAACACAGCCTTCATGTGGAAACATGCAAGGATGCTTCTTTGGCTTTCAAATTTGTTTGTTTGTTTTTTTGCTTGGTTGGTTTTTCTGTTTTGTTTTGGCTTTTTGTTTGTTTGTTTGTTTATTTTGTTTTGTTTCATTATTTTTAAAATCTAGATGTCTTATGTCACCTAAACCTCTGGCTTTAGTTCACTGCTAACAATTCAATATCCCTTCTGCATGCTTCCTGATACCTTGCCTCACTTTTCCAAAATTACAATTTCAGCTGAAATGCAGCATGGTATCCTTGGTATGAGCTAGAGAAACCATACTTAGTCTAAAAATAATCAGCATTTACAAATAATTACACAATCAATTACTCATTGTTTTGTTGTAAAACACTCATTCTGTAGCAATGATCAAAGTATTTAATGTGGTTTTTCCCTTTTTATGCATGCTTATTTGTTGTTCATATTTTATTTGCCTGTTAAGACCTGCAATTGCTGGTTTTGATGTTACAAGTTGTTGGATATTTCTTGCTTTCAAGTCTCAGTGTGTGCCCCACATCATTGAGTGCTTATTATATCTAATGCTTCCTTTTCTAGATCTGTTTACACCTATAAATATGCCTAGCTTATCATTCAATATTGTCCCACATTCCTTTGCCAAAGCTTGTCTAGCTTTTATCTTGCACTTTAAACTAGTAAATATGAGTGTTTGTGAAAGATGAGGATCATAACAAACTTGTCTCTAGTTGTGCAATCACGTATAAGTGTGGCTGTCTTTAAACAGAGTGTATCAATTCTGTGATCTCTGCTATTTCCTTTAATAGGCCAGTTTTAAGTTGTCTCTTGTTACAGTGCAATACACATTAGGTGTATTCTTAATAATAAGACCACTGTTCATGAATATACACAGGTAGTTATTTAGCACAGGTGGGAAATGACAGCTCTGGCTGGATCCTAGGAAGGATTAAATTTATAGACCTCCCCTAGACAAGCTGGTTTAGCTGCAATGGGAAGCATTGTCCCAAATGTACCAATGACACAATTGTTGGTGTCACCCCCTAGTACTGACCTGGCTTAACAACTCATGGGTATAAAGTAGCATGTGCATTTGAGGCAGTGATTTTTCTTGTGTTCTGATTTGTCCCCGATGTGTTCTACAGTGTTCCTTGGTGGTTTTTTGGGTTCTGACACTCCCCCCTGGTTCAGTTTCATGGGGTGGTCCCTCCCTGTGTGTCTCCAAATGGAGGCCCCTGTTTAACTGGCATCCTTGGTGCCAATGCTGTCATGCATTGGAAGTACCAGTGCTGGTTAGACCCGCCTGTGTGACACTATTGGGATGCGGTGGCTGCACTCAGTATCCTGGCAGCCTCATGAGCAGTGAACCACACCTTCCTGCAGGTGGAGAGCCAGTGCTTCTATCACTTCATCCCATGCAAATTAATGCCCATTAGATCCTGCTATTAGAACTGGGTGGAAAAATGTGACATTGCTGCCGTTTTCACCTGTTTGACTTCTCTTTTTGAGCGTGCAAGTAAATACACAGAGGAAGGGATTAGAGATAATGTTGATTACTCACACGCATGGGGCCTAAATGGAGTTCATGGAAATTAATGAATGGGATTCTGTTGGCTTTCAGAGGTGGTTAGGTCAGGCTCGAACTGTACCTGGATCACCAACACTGAGAAACATCTTTGAAGCGTTTGCTAAAGCATTGAAATGTTATCTTGTGGAAAGTTTAATTTATTTTTTTTTTCCTTATAATCATCTCTTCTGGAAATGGAAAAAATAGCAGCATGCAATCACAGCAGGAATTCTCTGAAACACAAACACACACATATCAGAGTGTATTTGTGAATGTGGCTGTTTGTGTTTTGTTGACAGAGCCTGCTCACTCTATGCCTCACGTTAGTCATATTCTGTCATGTGCCTGAGCTGAAATTCCTTGCTCAATGAATTGGACTGAGACAGCACCACCTGGAAATGCCAGGTCCCTCCAGTGAGACCAATCCAGAAGGTGAAGCATATATCCCTGCTCCATATGTGTATTGCAGTAATCGAAACATGCCAAGGAGAAAATGGGTGAACAGGTGTAGAGTGAGCAGAGGTGGGATACAGCAGGCTAGACTTAATATGAAACAAGGAGAAAACTATTCTTCTTTAAGAGGATTGTTTAGGGTCCCTTTGTCTTGCTCCTGCCTGAGGATGAAGGTTATAAAATTCATCTGAAGCAGGTCCCTCTGGCCATGAAGATCAGATGAAGAAACTTCTCTCTCTTTTCTCCTACCAGCAGGAGCCAGAAAGACCCTTAGGTGAGACTTAGATCCACTAAGGCTTTCCAGCAGAAGCCACCAACAGTGTTGGGTTATAGAAGCAAAGGTTGGCAAGGAGCTTCCTTCCTCCTTGCTCTCTTCTATTTTTAAGTTTTAATATTAGAGTCTGGCACACTACTGTCACAAGAAAGATGCAGAGACCACAGCAGAGTTGGAGCGGGAAAAGAGGAAGTTTAATTTTCACTTTCAGTTTATATAGACTTCCAGAAATGAGACCACATTGGAAGACTGAGGTTCAACCTCTTCAATTCCACTGGTCTGAGAAAGTGTCCATCAATCTTTTCTCCTGAAGAGAAGAATGTAAACAATATAGACAGTTACAGAAACATTGTTTTGTTTACATGAAAATGCATGAGAAATTCTGATTCCAATTTAGAAGGCAGAAAAACAGGGCAAAAAGAGTCTAGAAAAATGCTCTTATTATAAATAACAGTGAGGGATGACAATATTTATTTCAGGATGCCCTCTGTCATCAACATACCTGTTAGAAAGCTGGTTTTTCATCTGCTCCTCTGTGATGAATTTGAAAAGGGATCTGTTAAGTGCCTATCTGGACAGAGGAAATCCCACAGTAAAATATACCAGATTAGTGTAAGATCCAGTGCCCACTGGAAAGAGTGGGAGATCTCCTGGTGAGTTTGCTGGGCCTTCAGTTTAAGGTCTGAATGTCCAATTCTATGAATAATGCCTGTGATTATTTATGTACCTCTCTTCACTGATCATAATCTCTGTCTCTTGCTGTTGAGTCAGGAGGAGCTGTACAGCAATTTGAAGGACTTACCTGGCAAGAAAGTAGCCTTGCTGTAAAAGCTGTATGTCTTGCTGTCTCAAATCAGTATCAAGTGACCACATGGAGTAAACATACAAACAGTCTCATCAGACTTCAATTTTCTGTTCAGTGTTTACTACAGACCTTCAAACATCTTTTTTCTTTCCCATAAGCCTCTTGTTTCACTGCAATGTGAAAGCAACAGAACTGGAGACCTTTCTCCCTGTCTGTAATTATTTGTAGTATCTTGCATCTTAATTTGCAGCAATGGAAAGCAGACAAAGAGCCAATCCTGCTCCATCTGATGAGAGCTTTGACCTGTTTTTCTTGGGTGCAAACAGCTGTAGCACATTCAAAGCAGAGGGCAGTCAGACCCCATTGCGAATTATTCCTAAATTCACCACTGCTCTTTTGGAATAAAACCCATTTTACACTGCTTACATCTTGTTTTGAATGCTTACATCGTACTGTGTACAATTTGAAAACTATTTTCAGTGGTCATGAATTTTCCCTGGAGTATCTTCCCAGGTAATCAAATGTTAGTTTTTTTGTATTACAGAGATGCTAGCCTTTATTTTATTAAGTGTTTTGCATTCCTAACATGATGCTCATCTTCACTGATTTGGCACTTAGAGTCATATAACACAATGATAGAGCAATTTGAGCTGGAATTCAGTAATTTAGTATCATTGAGTCTAATCATCAACCCAGCACTGCCAAGCCCACCACTAAACCTTGTTCCTTAGTGCCACTTCTATATGTCTTTAAATACCTCAAGGGACAGTGATTCAAATACTTCTCTGGGCAGCATGTTCCAGTACTTGACAACCCTTTCAGTGAATAAATTTTTCCTGGTATTCAAACTAAACCTCCTCTGGTACAACTTGAGGCTATTTCTTCTCATCCTGTCCCTTATTACATGGAAGCAGCATTTGACACCCTCCTCTGCCTGCCCCCTCCTGTCAGGGAGTTGTGCAGAGCCACCAGGTCCCCCCAGAGCCTCCTGTTCTCCAGGCTGAGCCCCTTTCCCAGCTCCTTCAGCCATTCCTGGGGCTCCAGACCCTTCCCCAGCTCTGTTCCCTGCTCTGGACACACTCCAGTCCCTCAATGTCCTTCTTGCCACAAGGGGCCCAGAGCAGCCCCCAGGATTTGAGGTGGTCCCTCAGCAGTGCCAGCACAGGGACAGTCACTGCCCTGCTCCTGCTGCCACAGCATGGCTGGGACAGCCCAGGGGCCATTGGCCTTCTTGGCCACCTGGGCACCCCTGGGCTCATGTCCAGCTGCTGGCACCAGCACCCCCAGGGCCTTTTCCAGCTTTCCAGACACTTTTCTTCCTGCCTGGAGCTGCAGGGGGTTGTTGTGACCCAAGGGCAGGACCCAGCCCTTCCCCTGGTTGTACCCCACCCCACTGGGCTCATCCCATGGATCCAGCCTGTCCAGACCCCTCTGCAGAGCCCTCCTGCCCTCCAGCAGATCCACACTCCCACCCAGCCTGGTGTTGTCAGAAGCTGACTGAGGGGGCTCTCGATCCCCTAATCCAGACCTTTGATGAAGATGTTAAACAGGCCTGGCCCCAGTTCTGATCCCGTGGGAACCCCACTGGTGTCCTGCCCAGCTGGATATCCCTCCATTCCCCATCACTCCTCGGCCTTGCCCTCAGCCAGTTCCTCAACAGGGCCCTGTCCCTGAGCAGCCAGTTTCTCCAGGAGATGCTGTGGGAGAAGGTGTCCAAGGCTTTGTAAAGTCCAGGCAGACACATCCTCAGCTCTTCCCTCAGCCCCTGAGCAGGTCACCTTGGCACAGGAGGAGATCAGGTGGGTCAGGCAGGACCTGCCTCTCCTAAACCCAGGCTGGCTGGGCCTGATGCCCTGGCTGTCCTGTTCCTGCTGGCACTCATGGTGATCTGCTCCATGGCCTCCCTGGCAGTAAGAGGAGGTAACAGGCCTATAGTTCCTGGAGGAAAGGATGGAGAATCTCCTTAGCACTCCTTTTGTTGCTGGCAAATTTATAAAACTAATTATATTGTCAGCAGCCAGCTTAAGTTCCCATTGCGCTTTGGACCTTCTAATTTTCTTCCTGCATAATCCTTTTCTTCCTCAAAAATTTCTTGTTGTCCTCCTCAGTCTGGCCTGATCCTTCATCCAAAGCTTATAAGGTCTTTTTTCCCTGAATTCCAGACACAAGTCTCTGTTCAGTCTTCCCCACTGAATAATCTTTTGGCACATGGGGTCAATCTGCTCCTGGACCTTGGAGAATATCCAGCGTTCCTGGATTCCTTTGTCCTTCAGGATGCCCTCCCAGGGCACTTGCTCAGCCAGTCCCATAACCAGGTCCTGTAGAAGTCCAAGGTGGCAGTTCTGCTGCACCCCTTCTAACTTCTCTGGGAATCAAAAACCATCTTTCCATGATCACCAAACCCAAGATGGCCTCCAGCTGTCCCATCACCCACCAGCCCTTCTCTGCTCCTGGACAACAGGTCCAGTGGCCATTTTCCCTCATTGCCTTGCTCACCAGCTGTCAGGAACTTCTCTGCCACACACTTCAGGAGGTTCCTAGACTGTCGCCTCTGTGCTCTGTTGTATTTCCAGCAGTCAGAGGGTCAACTGATGTCCCCCAGGAGAACAAGAGACTGTGAGACTCCCAGCTGCCTCTTCCTCCTGGTTGGATGGTCTATAGAAGTCTCTCACCATGATATCTGCCTTGATGGCCCTCCCCCTGGTTTCATGAACCATCAACCGTTTTGTCAGCATCATCAAACTCTACACAATCAAAACACTCCCTGACATACAGGCCTTGCTGAGAGACCAGTGGCTGAGCACTGGGAAGTGTTTGGTTAAAACAGTAACTGCTGTAATTTTTCTTCTTACCTTGAACCACATATGTTCCTGCTTGGAGCATTGCATCAGCTGTGGTAAGGGGAAGGTTTTATAAAATCATTGCAATTTGAGGAGCAATTACTACATGCTGTTTGAAATTTTTCACCTGAATCTCTTTGGTCTGACTCTAACACCCAGTGAATCTAGTAGAGTCTTTGCCTGGTCTGTGAAGACATTTGATCAGATTAACCACAAAATCAATGTTTCAGGGAGGAACAGTAACATTTCCCAGTATATCCAGAGCAGAGTATGACTCTGTGTGCTTATGTTAATCCCAAGACTTTTTAAGGTTTCATGCATTGTACCTCTTTCTGTAAGGACTCTAGGAAATCAGGTGACATTAATGGTGAAAATGCAGAAAAATGGTACCAAATCCTCAATCAGAATGCCTGAAGTTACCCGCTGTTCCCCTGAGGAAACAGAACTGGGAGTGAGTGTGTTGGAGGACAAACTAATTTCCTGTGGCCCCACTTTGAAGGAAGTCCAATAATTTCAGGGTTGTCAGAACTCACTTTCAAAACTTCTGTGGTCTTTGAATACCTGTAAATCTAAAAGTACCAGGCTCTTCCTCTTTGCTTAAACAGCTGGCAACCATAGACTTCCCCCTCCTCCCCAGCAGTTTCTGTCATGACACTAAGGAAGGAATAATAACAACAAAAAGGGATGATGGCAAATTGTTTCTTATCAGAGGAAGTCTACTTCATGACTGACTCAGTCAGGAATAATTATCTGACAAATTGTCTCTGTATGTAGGAAGAATGTGAGTTTCCCTTCCTCAGCCTGGATTCATTATGGTTCTTACCTAACTGGACATTCCTTCAAGAAGATTTCTTTGCCATTTAGTGGGTTCTCAGTGTTTAGGAAGGGAACTGATTCTCGGAGGGAGCATTAAAATCTCAGTACCCTGCAAGGCCCAGTGTCTTACTAAAACCTGCAGGAAAAGTGTGGCCATGCTGGATTAGGCCACTGGTTATTTTCCTGATGATTTTGATGGAGTCCAACTACAAATAAATAAATGAAGGGAAAATCTCCAAAATGCAGCTAGGCAGTTTGATCAAACTATGACACGAGAGATAACATTTTCTTTCTAAGCCATGTAAGCTGTCCATATACACAGTAAATAATGAGTTATGTGTCTACCAGTTTTCTATAACTATTTTGGGAACTGGATGAAAAAGACAGGAAAAAAAAATGCTGAGGTTTTTTCCCCTCTCCCATTCTTGAAGGGAGTACTTGACAAAATTTTCCTTAAAATGTGAAGTTTTAAACAAAATTCACTCTACTCTTCATTGTTAATGTAGCCAGGACCACTTATTATAGCCAACAAGTCACTGATATTGCAGAAAACACACAAATTATGTGCAGAGAGCCTTCACAAGGAGTGTCCATGTTCATTAAAAACATTACCTTTTTTCTCTTTACATTTTGGCTTGAAAATTCGTCTCCATCCTACATCAAAAAACAGGATAGAAAACAAGACCTTAACATTATCCAGCTCACTTCCAGATTTTTATCTGATTCTTCTTTAAAGAACTCTTGGATGAGTGATCTGTTGTTTGTCATTCAACACTTGTAGCTTGCTTTTTATTTTCTTCTAAGATAAGCCATCAAAAATAATAGGGGTTAAAACACAATTTGAAATAGCACCACAGGTTGCAAGGCCAATGTGTTGCTGGACTTGACTTCCCACATGATTCAGCAAGTGCTCCAAGCCTGCATTTCTCATTGACCTCTGGTAGTAAATTGCAGTAGCTGGTGATAGCAATCAGAGGTAAGGAGAATAGTCTTTCTTTCTATTGCTTTGCAGGGTGGAATCCAGAAACATTTCTCTTTGCCAAAGAAGAGCTCTCCACCAGGCATTCTGTGTGTGTTTAAGTAAATAGAAGGTTTACCTTCTGAAGCCCATGTGAAATCATTCAAACTTGACATCATTCCAAGTCACTGCATGAAAGGAGGTTACACTCACTGTGCCTTAAAGCAGGGCAGGAATGTGACTGACCAATCAGCCCTAGCATGTCAGGAACCCCAGAGCCATGGTAATTGCTATAAGTAGCCAAACATTTGCCCCTGTATTTATCAACTATGAAGTTGTGCAAATGCTGTTGAACAGACTTTCTCATACCAGACCTGGCTAGGATGGACTCATGCCAGCGAGTCAGTGGTAGCAGATGAAACCACCTACAAGAGAAAACAATGTTCTAAGTTGAAATAAATCATATTTTAAAGGTGTCTGAAGGCAATCCTTAGGAGCTAATATGAGCTCTACAGTGTAGAACTGGCATGATTTGGTGTTGTCTGTTCACATGGTGAAGAAATCACATAAGAAATGTTCCCTCATTTCCTCCAAGGATTAATTTTTCTAGGTGCAAACATGGAGGGCTTTACACTTAAACAAAATGTGAATTTGGAGGTCTTTACAAATGGGTCTCTTTACTCAGAAATTTCCTTAAAGGTGCAGTGCGACTGGGAGGCTGTGCTGGTTTGAAAGCAAAACCAGAGAGACACTCCAAGTCAGAAGTATAATTTCACAAGAGAAA
>VZUA01106745.1:20023-36063 GCA_013401035.1 Horornis vulcanius
CTGGGATAAAAAAAAAAAAAAAAAAAGATGGAATAAGCTAAAGCAAATAGATAAAACTCAGAGAGATGTTCTGACTGTGGGGATGATACTGCACTGGAATAGGGTTTCTGAGTATATTCTAGAATCTTTGTTTCAAGTCCTGAAAATGGCTCAGACAGACATCTGTCAGTGATGTGAAATAGACATCCTCTGGAGGGTGCTCCTACTTTTACATTTTTACAGTAATTCATACTCAGTCATGAGAATATCTCATATGAACAAGATAAGCAAGAATCACATGCATAGATATAAATTTCCTCCCAGACTCCCACTTTTCCTCTGAAAACTTCTTCTTTTGGGTTTATGAACATTTATCACACAGTCCTTTGCTCTCCTTTTCACCTGTATTTGCCTTGAAGCAGAGGGAAGAGTTGCTAGTCATTCCATAATTATATGAAAGATTATGAAGCTAGACAGAACTGCCTTCTAGCCAAACATGAAATCACGCATGTTAGTTTTCCTGGGATGGTTGCTGGTGCAAAATCAAGACCAAAAGACTGAAAAAAACCCTAAAAAACCCAAACCTTTTTTGGTATTATCTGCTATAAGCTGCTCTAAGAAGCGCTTTGTTCTTTTCTTTTTTTTTTTTTTTGTTGTTTTTGATAAAGATACACAGTCAGAGAATGAAGCTTTATAGACATGACTTCTTCCTTTTAATGATAGACATGCAACAGACTGGATGGTATTTTTATGATGTCTATTGGCATTGTTTTGAACTGGTGTGTTATTTATGGGACCCTCCTTGGCAGAATGCAGCAAACCCTCTGCATCTTGTTTCTGTATGAGCCATGTGCATCCTGAAACATAACCTTAAATATATAGTGAGAAGTAGGATCTTCATTTAGTGCTGTAAGGTCAGAAATCTTAGTCATCAAGTGTTGTTTTGTGTGAAGACTATGAGAAGATACAGCCAACTTTAAATGACTTATCTAAACTAACATATTTCACTGCAGCCTTTGCACTCTGCATTGCAGGTGATGTTACACTCAAAGAGCAGCATGTCTCTTCCTGATGTGCTCGGCTTTATGATGATACTTGCACAAAATAAATATGTGAAACCCTTTTTTAAAGGCTAAAAGGCTGTGCTCACCAGAAAAGAAGTGTTTGCCTGGCTGTGAAACTTGGATTCTTTCCTTTGTGTCTCTGTGAAACCTTTCCAGGTGCAGGAACCAGGGATGTTACATTTTGTGTAGATGTTTGTGGAATGAATGTACTAACTCCCAAATTTGGGACTTGGACTTCCTCCCAGATACGGAGGTTTAGGAACAGAAATATATGTATTTGGAAAAGGGACATTTAGGCTGGATGAGCTGGCCTGCAGGTAACTGGGTTTGAGTGAGATCAGCTCTCAGGTCCTTGGGAGGGGTTTGTCCAGGCTGTGTGGGGAGTGTTCATGTGCACCCAGTGGCAGCCAGGTCGGCTGGAGCCAGGCTCATGCAGGGTGTTAAGGCTGCACTCGTGTGATGCTGTGCTTCATGGATATAGACATCTGTGCCAAGGTTAATAGTGTTAGCCACCTTCCTTTTCTCTGTTTTGCTCTGGCTCTGTTCAACTTACATTTTTAACCTCCATGCTTTAGTTTCACCTGTTTTTAAACTCTCATATTTCCCTTTGCAACTGAGTGTTTGTCAAAACTGAGCCCCCCCCCAGGACCTACTTAAGTGCCAGCAATATTATATACACCAAGTCTTGCTAAAAGACTATTTTGAGACTTTACTGATACTGTGAAGGAAAATAAACTTGTAATTAGTGACCTTTACATGTAGTATGGTTGAAGAGATAGGAAGATGCACCACTACTCACATTCATGGTGAAGTCTACAGTACATAACTTTTAAGAGGGAATTTTGGAGCAGAAGGTTTTGGGAGGTCATTGGTAATACTGTTATTAACTTGCCAGTGAGAAGATAGAACCATTTTTAGAGCCACTTTTACCCCTGTTTTCTGAAACATAATACTTTCTGAGCTTTTATTAGCTACCACAAATGAAAGATTTGTGGTATTATGGAACCAAGTGGGTTCCTCTTATCACTTGTAAAAGGTCTTATTAAACATAAAGTAAAATAAAGCTTCTTGTATCTAAATAGAGGCAGGACTAAATTAGCAGATTTCAGTAAATGTGACTGCTTAGTAATGGAGATAATGCTGAGAGAACTATATAGAAGGGAAAAAAACCTAAAAAAAATTATAGTCTGAAATGCTGCCAAAAATTAATGCCTCTTTTCCCCTCTATCAAACAAGGTTGTCCTTTTTTTCCATCTAAATCACCTAGAGACATCTCACTGAAAGGTGTTTTCCCTAGTCTGAAGCATATCCACAGCCTGTTCTATGCTAAAATTACCAACCATACAAGTTGTGTCATTATAGACAGGAAAAACCCCACCAAACTCCGGTCTAAGGCAAGATCAATTCCTGACCATATTTCTATTTTTAATTTTTTTTTTGTTTGTTTTGTTTTGAGAATTAATGCTGGATTCGCAGAATAACTCCTCTAGGAAGGAGTAAACTCTAGTTAATCAGCTGGTCAGGCAACATAGAGGACACCCATCACAGACATAGTGCATCTTTAATTGTAGGGGTGATGCTGGTTAAGAGGAAAGATCTGTTAAGATAAAAAGTTCTTATCTACAGTGTTGGCCCAGAGGATTGAAGTCCATTTTTGAGGCCTCTGAAATGATCTTGCTGAGACTGTCTTTGCTTGAGTTTCTCACCCTTTTTCCCTCAACTCAAGCCTTCAGGCTAAGCTCTGTGTTGTACCATAGGGGACCACCTTGGAGGGGCTGGATGAGCACTGCCACCCTTCAGCTGGGACTCAGTTGGCTCTGCCCATTTTCAGGTACCCTCTGAACTCATTCCCCAACCCTTGAGTGGAGACATGGTGTCTTCTGCAGATTCTTGGCTATGTCAAATTACTGCAACACAAAAAACAAGAGGGGATACTCATGCAGATGTTGCAAGGGCATGCATGGAAAAAAGACTAAACCAGTGGGCAGAAAGTCAACTTGTTGCTTGCTTACCAGCATTACTTAATTCAATTACATCCACTGAATTGATTTTATCTGTAACAGTAGGCTTTGTAGAGAGGTATGGCCCACCTGTGATACATATATAAATATATACATGTATATATTTATACACTATATGGTGATAAATTTTAATGAGAGCTTCATCCCAACCAGCTGGTGCTGTTTGAAACAAATTACATTAATAATGAATGAATTCTGAATTTTCAGCATAAGACCAAATAATGAGAGTTGTAAAGCTGCAACATAATGTGGAGTCAACAGTTTAGTGGGCTGGCATTCCCACCTTGGGCAAGGTTCTGAATCTGCCTCCTTCTGTAGGATGAGGTTTAACCCTCCCTCCTTCACACCCCAGTGGGATGTCACAGGGGTGCAGTCTCCTGGCACTGAGGAGAAATGCTGAGATATCTGACAGCGAGGCCTGTATTAACACTTCAGGTAGCGCATTTATTTTGAGGCCAGCAGGCTGACAGCTCCCTGCTATGTGATACTTCTGTTCCCTGTCTCCCGGCTTCAGAGTGCTCTGGGTCCTGCTTGTGCTGCCCTGTGCTGCGTGGGAGAGGTGGTGGAACTCACAGCACTTCTCCTCCCGCTGGCCTGCAGTGGTGGAGGGGAAAAGGCAGCATGTGTTTTCAATGTGCTGCCTCAATCAGGGTCTAGGAGGTCTGGTGAGGCACTTGGACAGAGATCTGCATCATGCTGGCAGTGTTGTTTCCATGATGGAAAAGCTCCATTCCTGGTAACGTGGAGCACAGGGACCTAAATTTGGGACTAGAATGCAACAGCACCTCTGTGCTGCACACTTCTCACCCATTGTTGTAGCAAACCTCCACCAGGATGGAAGGATTTCACACTCTTCCTGTTAAATATTCACAGTACATGTGTTTAAGGTGCTAGAATATCTTCCTTGCTTTTCTGTTATTTCTGACTGAAGGTCAGCGTGAACTCTTTGGTGCTTCCTTTTTCTTTCTGGTTTTGAGGGTAGGACACTCTCCTTACAAACCCCACTTTCTGCCTGGCTACCCAGTTCTCATCAGGAAGATGGTTAAAGGCAAACGTGTGTCTCAGTGTGTGCACAGACACAGAGATGTCCATGCCCGTGACTCTTGGTAAATACTCTAAGTGTACATTTTCTCTATACATATTCTGTTATCCATAACCTATCTCTTTTACTCAGTCACTCTTGTCTGTCTTGACACTTAACTCTGTGAATGTTTTCTTTACTTTCTAAATCATGATTAATTAAAGGACTTAGCGGTTTTCCTCAGTACCTTCTTCTTTTCTTTTTTTTCCCTGAGGCAAATCTTCAATTAATAAGGAATTGTGAGCATGTAAATAAAAAAAAATGTCTGTTGTGTGTTTTTCTTGCAATAAATTTGATCATTCCTCATACTGCTGTTCAGTATAACTCCCCTAAGGTATGCTGAATTTGATCAAATCACTACATCACCGGAATGTTGAGCATTATTCATTTGTGTGCTAATTACTCTTAATCTGGGCCCTTTTAAAAAGGTCGACAATTAGACTTTATTGAATTGTCAGCCTTCCTAGCAGAGAAGGGAATCTGGTAGCTAGTGTAATGATGTCACAGATGGCTAAATACTCTGTAGTCTGAAGGGAAAAATGAATTAAATATAAGTTCAGGTTACACAATGTGGTGTGAAAATGTGGAAGCCAGGCTTTTTGTGGAGTAAACTTCTGTTCACAGCTGATTGAAGCTGACTCTAAAGACCTCTTTTACGACACCCTCTGGAAAGAGCTATGAATAAATGACCCTTTCTCATCTTGTTCCCAAGGTTTGCCTTGAAATAAGTCTCTTCTACATGGAGCAGGTCTTCTGCCTTTTTAAGAACATCTCAAGGCTACCTTGCTGCTGTGTGTTTTCCTTTGCTGGAGGTTGGGCCAAGAAAATGAAAACTTGCAGCATGAATTGCTTAATACCTACCATTCTAAGCTTTAACGTTACCTCAGCCAGGAATTTTTGCAGGTGTGTTGAGGACCTGGAGTAAATGAATCAATATTTTAAAAGCCAGTATTCTCATGGAATTGCTGTGCATTACTCCTGTCAGAGTGTCTCCAGAAAGAATAGGAAAGCAATTTCATGTTTTCACAAATTTTTTTTGGTACGCAATTTGGTCTGAGGAAAATTTTGAATTAAGAACATTGCAACCAGAAGATAAATGGCAATCAATACTTGATTCAACGTAATGTATGCCTGGAATTGGACTTACCTATGCCTGAGCACAGTAATGGTCAAAATTCTAACATAAAGTATCTTTTAAGCTTCTGATAGTGAGTTTCTTTTGTTATATGACCTAATTTATTATTGGATATGTAATTTCCACCACCCATTTAACTCACATGCTTATTAGTCTTATCCAGTTAAGTAACAGAAATTCATACCCCTTTTATTAGTGATATTACACATTTGGAGAGTGTTGAGAAAAGGCATAGAAAGGAGATGTACTCATTATCCTGATCAGAAAATAGGGCAAAATGACCAGTCGGTTATGTGTGTACCTTACAGATCTCATTAATGGGTGCAATTTGGTTAGTCCTGAGGTAAAGATTTTTCAGGGCTTTTTGACTACATGGGAAGAGAGGGCAAGTCTAACTAAAAACTTAGGACCTTTTCTAAAGTGCATTTGAAACTTTGAGAACTGAGAAATTAAAATGAAGGGCAGGGATGGTTACTGTGCCTTTTTTTTTTTAAATTAATTTTTTATCTTCATTCAAATAAAGTTTGTCTGGGATTGGAGAGAAAGAACTAGAAGCTATCTTCAGAAGGGACAGAAAGTTTCCAAACAAGGCAACTGAGCCAGTAGAGAACAACACAATGTACTTGTAAAAACTTTCTGTGGCTCTGTCAGCAGGGAAGAAGGAGCAGCAGTGGTGTTGGTGACCTGTTCAGATGAAACTTCAGGGTTCCCTCCTGTGCACACATTTGGCTGGCTGTGCTGTGGATCATAATCTCCTTGGAGGTTCCAGTATTGCATTCCTGCCACAGGAGTCCCTGATCTCTGCTGAGTTCACTGATTGACACCCACACGCAAATATCAATATCTCCCAGAGGAGATTTTTTGTGAACAATTGTATGGGATACTGGAGGCTGGTGTATGGGGATGGCTGGAATATTTTAGTGTGGAAAGCACTGGGGAGTCCTGACTCTTTTTTCACATTGATTACTGTGAGATATGGAATTTCCTATTTTCTTTTAACTTTGGGATTCTGATTCTTTTCACTTTACTCCTGAGCTGAATCGTACCCTGTTCTACAAGTAGTTCTGTTGGTTCAAAAGAATCATTTGTTGGTGGGAAGGCACCATTCAACATGACTAAAAACCTTGGAATCTAGTCCCTAAATCAAAATTGCTAGTTGAACTTTATGTGTGTTTGTGTGCATGTCTGTTTTTCAGCTGTTTTTTTACAAGGAATTGTAGTTTGCCCTTTTAGACTTTACTGAAACCTTTCATTTCCAGTGATACTGTTAGGTCACAAAGTTTCATAATGTTCTTCATTGTTGTTTGTTTCATGCACTGAATTAGAAATTAATTCTCTCTCAGCTCCTCTTGCATGTGCTTTGAAAATTATATTCTCCATTTCTTGTATTCCATGGTATGTGTGTCTCATCAAATGTGACAGATTGGGGTGATTCTGTCAATAATTCATATTTGATATCAAATAGAACAAAGTTAAGAGGGAATTGCAAGGTATTATAATCCCTGTCCCTTTTAAACAGATGAAGTTGGACTAATATTGATGTCTTAGACAAGGACACCTAACATTCAGAAGCCAAACCTACCGGCACACAGAATGATAGCTGCTTGTTTGGAAGTAATATGGGAAGCTAGGATAGAGGATAGCAATTGACATCTTCAAAAGAAGTCCTACGAGCCTCTCATTTCAGAGATGAGGAAGCAACCACAGATCTCATCAAATTTGACTGGAGTCCCAGGTGCTCAATACCTCTGAATTTCAAGCAGTTAAGTAAGGCACGCAAACTGGGATGCTGCAAGCTGACAACAGTTGAGGATGATCCACTTGAAGGCGCTCCTAAAGCAGTTGATGAGAAACTAAAGGCTGACAAGAAAACACTGCAATCAGTTTTGTTCATGCCAAATTCCCTACAAGCATCTTTGGCTTCTTTGATAGATCCTAGATGATTTGATTAGTAAAGAGAAATAGCAGACAAAGAGGCATTTTTTTTAAAGCAGCTCCAAATATTTGGAAGATGTGAGGATAAGAGTCTGTTTCTGCTCTGTCTGGGAGAGGAACTCTCCCTTGGCTCTATGCCAACAGTTTGCTCCATGATGCTCAGTGGAAAGCAAGGACTTCTCCTGGTCTGTGCAGGCTTTCAGTGAAGCAGCTGTTCTTCAGAAAAGGGGCAGCTGAAATTTCACTTGGGTGTTGTGCGTGCAGTTTGACCTCCAGTTCTTCACCAGTCACCTTTTTTCCTTCTACAGCTGGTCTTTCTTCCACAGACATCTGCTAGAGATCTTCTCTTATTGTTTTGGTCCCTAGATATAGAAAGGAGCCCTTAAATGTTTCTGAGGATCAAAAAAGTTTTGTAATCCCTTGGAGACCTGGAACAATATAATTTTGCTGCAGTAGCAGCAGTAGCAAAAGTCTCTTTGAAATTCCATGTGACCAGTGTCTGCCCATGAGGAACTGTCTTGATACTGCAAATTTCTCCCTAATTTCTTGTGGGATGCTTCTGCTGTGTCTGCAGTATTCTGCATCTCATGATGCCCATCTTCTGTAATTGGATAACACACCCTGAAAATGTTCTGCAATTTCCCATGGAGTTATCTGTTGAGGAAGTTGCGCTATCACAAAAAATGCCTTGAGATTTTCGAAACTGTAAAGATCTGGGTTCATGTACTTTTCCTGGCTCTGTTTTCCTCAGCCAGGCTTAGAACAGTTGTCCCTCCTCTCCAACCGAGGCACCTTCTCCTGGACCAGGACTGCTTTGCCCCTCAGGGGCTGATTTATATGCTGACAAAAGCAACCACGTGTAAGGATGCAGTCTGTCTCCCAAGCATTTCTGTGGGCTGAAGATTCCTGCTGCACAGATGCTGCTCAAGAAGACATTGGGTAATTCAACTGCAGGAGTCTCAGGGGGCTGGGAAAGTAAAAATCTGGCTGAGACAATTGAATATGGTGTTGTGTGGTTACAGAGATGAAACTCTAAGCTTTTGTGCCTTTGGGTCTTTTTGGTAAGATAGGGCAATACAGCAAAAAGCACTATGTGAAGAACAGGGTGGCTGCCACCTCCTTCAATTAGGATAGGTCTGATCCAAAATGAAGCACTCAGCACCTGTTACAGATAAGTTTACCCTGCTGTTCATTCAATATTCCCCTTGCTAAATGTGTTGCAGAGGTGATGAAGCCACATGCTGCAGTGAGGTTAGTGTTGATTGAAGGTTTTTCTCCTTAAGGGTGCAGAATGTGCAAAGGGAAGACGAAAACAAGAAGTGGTGGTGTCCAAGAATATCCAACGCTCAGGGTGTCCAAGAATGTCAGGGTCTCTTGCTCATATAGGAAAATCAGAAACACACCCACCAACCCCTTCAAATGTCGTCTCAAAGACTCCAGTCTATTTTGGAAAACACGCACTGGACTCAGAATTGCAACTCAGTGCTCAGTCTGTGTTACCCTCATGGTGGATTTATTTAACAATTCACAGTTAATTTGGCCCAATTCTTCTTTCTTTTGCAGTTTAAGATCAGCAGTTATTTGTACAAACTTTATAGTATTATCCTTATAAAAAACTCTATTTGTTCTTGTTTCAATGAAGGTAAACTGTATCTGCAGTAAAGCAAGCATTGAGTTTTTGGTTCTTGTTTTGAAGTTGAATCTGATGGAAGCAACTACTTGCTGTTATTCACAATGCCTTCACTTAGGACAAAAAATTAGAGTGAAATAGTGGGGAGAAGAGGATTATGCTTTGACATTAGCGAGGAAAACAAATACTTCATTTTGAGTGACCTGGAATGGGAGGGAAAAAAAAAAATTCTGGGTAAGGATTCTAGTCGCCAGGTAACAGAAATGCCTGAAACCAGGCATTTACAGGCTTTTATGAAAGCATTTTCTTTGTGTTCCAGTGTAGAAGAATAATGATTTGAAACACAGGAAGTTGCCATGGAACAGAATCATCACCCACTGATGAGCTTTATTGTCTCATAATGTGTCAGCCTACAAAGAGTCACAGCAAATGGTCAAGATACTCTCTGTGATGGTGGGCCAAGACCATAGCACTGTCTTGTGACTTACTCAAAATGTGCAATAATGAACATCTCTTCTGCCTGTCATTTTCTATTTCACTGTGTTTACCCCAGAAAGAGGATAACTTTTCAGAAAAGAGTGAAAAGTTGCAAACAAGAACAAAAAAATATTTTCCCAGGGTAGAATATTCTGTTATATAACACGCCAGAAGGATTCCTGTGTGCTGGAAGGGAAAAACAAACTCGAAGAGCAAGATGAAAACAAACTCTAAAGAAGAGAGTTTTGAATGTATCCTTAATGTTAACTGAGAAAACTGTAGTTAGAGAATGTAGATGACACACCAGTCATGGCACTCTGCTTGAGTTTTAAATGTCATGTGCTGTAGGCACTTTTTTGCTCCCCCAGTCCACACGAGAAACTCAATTGCTCTCTTCTCTCTGACCATCAGCCTGTAGCCTATGGTCAAAAGACATTGTTCTGCTTCCCATTCTCACAGTTTTACTTCTTCTGTGGTTCCAGAACAACTAAACAGACTCGTTTTCTTTGCAATCTGGAAATCCAAGAATTTCAGCCTAATCTTTCTGCTTCTGATGCCTTCCAAGTTTTAATGAAGTTGTTTTATCTCTTGCTGTTATTAAAGAGCAGGTCAATGCTGCTCTTCTTACTCTGTAGATTTTTACCACTCTATGGATGTCAGAAATATTCTTTTTATCTTCTCTTTTGAATCCCCTGTTAGTCATATCATGATACACCTTTTTCAAATCTATAGTTTTATTGAATGGTATTTTTAATCTTTGCAGAACTCCTAACTAGTCATGTCCATAAGGAAATGAAAAAAAACCTGGTATTCACATCACCTGATGTGGTTGGTTTTTGGGCTCTGCAAAGATTAAAAACACAGTAAGACTTGAGAGTATCCTAGAGGGAATATAGAGGTTGCTATTAATATGTTCTTCTTTTGAACAGAACTGATCTGAGGATTTGGAAATAGAAGAAAAGTGATTGTTTAAAGGAATAGACAAGGTTGAGATCTTAGATGTGTATATTACACTGAGAAGAAACTGAGAAAATTAAGAGAGCCAATGCTGAAACTGCTTATGTGTTCATCCTCATTTTCATACTCTCTGATGGGACACTCCCTTTGGTAGGATTGCAGTAGAATGATTGGGGTGGTGTCTGTGGTGCGATGTGGTCATGGAGAGTGCTCTGTAGGAGCCAGGCAGATCACCGAGGAGGTGATCTTGCTTGTTCATGGCCAGGACAGTTCTCTGTGCCCCTCTTCTAGAGTGGCAGCTCTATGTTGCTGTTGCCAATTCTGATGTTGGCTGCTGGTGGGGAGGGATTGCAGCCCTCACTCTTTTGACACAGCCACTTGGCCACAATCTATGGCTTTCAGACCAGTAATAACCTTCTTTTTCTCTCATACCTCATTTGCCTGATCTTTATCAGTCATGGGTGCCTCCCAGAAAATGTGGCCAAGAGCTTGGGTGTGCACCAGCCTCCTTCTGCAGGAGATGTCAGTGCAGAGTTCCACAGGCTCCAAAGAAAAATGGGAGAAGGGGAGGAGGGACAGAGAAGATACCAGGCAGGAATGGACATGGTGGCAAGCACAGAGCAAAGGAGGAAGGGAGACAGACAGGAAGGGGATAAGCTATTTAAAAAAGAGAAAGGGCAGGATGGAAATATGCTAAGGACAAAGAGCATTCCTGTGAGGAATCCTGGGGCCTCTCTTCAGGTCTGGGCACAGATTTGCCTTTGGAAAGTCATGTCACGTTCCTGCCTGCAATGTGTCCTCAGGAGCCTGGAATGTGAGCTTAGCTGCTTATTATTGGACTCCTTATTTACAAAGCTAGGAGGGCTTGTTTTGATCTTTTATTCCAACTCTTTTTGCAGTGTATGTAGTTGAACTTGCTAAAATTAATTCCTGCTTAACCTGCAGCCTATCTTCTAAGGAAAAAAGTCCAGAATTTATGGGGAAAATTCAGTGCAAATCCTCAATTCTGTTTGGTGTGTTTGCCTAGCAGTTAATCATTCTGATTTTTTTTCTCCTTCTCTAAATTGTTTTACCTTCAACTTCAGTAGATGTTAAAGTATCGATGTCTCTTTGTCTCCAGACTGAAACCTCCCTTGATTACTAAATTTTTATCCCTCATAGTTAGTTGTAATCTCTGATTATTTCATCCTCTCTTCCCGTGTCTCTCCACAGATAAAGACTTGATTTATTTAAGCCAGGCGCGTTTCCCGGCGCTTTAATTGTCCTCGCAGCTCTTCTCTGGTTCACCTCCCGTTCGCCACCAGCTCCCTGGATCACGGGGTGCTGGAGGAGGAGCCGCTTCCAGTGGGAACGGACCGGGAGCAGTATACCTCACAAAGAGCACAAAGCCCCGCTTGTGGGCAAGAAATCCTTTGTGACAGGCTCTCGTCCTCCTTCGCCAGGCAGGCGTGTCCGCAGCCGCAGGCAGCGGGAATTGCCTCTCCTTCCCAGCCTCTGGAGCTTCTGCCCCCATCTCCCCGGTGCCCAGGGCAGGTCGGAGAGGTTGCGAGCGTCCTCGGGATGCTCCTTTGTCCCAAATGGTTTCAGGAAGCGCTTCGCCGTCCTGAGGATGAAAGTTCGCTCTTCATAGCAGCGCTGGCTGCCTTTGTTTGGTCCTGTGTGTTTAAACATTACTCTGCAGCTGTTTCCCACACACTTTTTTTATTTAATCTGTCATTTCCCTGCATCTGCTGATGCTGGGGAAAAAAAAAAACAAAAAAAAACAACAAAAACCAAAAAAAACCCACCACAAACAAACAAACAAACAAACAAACAAACAAAAAACCCCAAAACAACAAAAAACCAAAAAAACCCCCCAAAAAACCACCAAAACACGATTTGTTAGATTCCCTCTGTTTTGTTTTGGGTTTGGCTTTTTTTTCTTTTTTCCTTTTTTTTTTTTCCTCCCAGATATGTTCATGAAGTCTGAAATGAGACACATACACACACACACACACACACAAATAAAGGATAAGTAGATATTAAATAGCCCAAGTTACAAGAGGTCTGGAACTAAACCCTGAAATCAAAACAATACCAGACTCCATGAGAGCTGAGGCTGAACCTGAGTCCAAATCCAGATGCTGTGGTTTGCTCTCAATTATATGTTGGTCCAAGACAGAAGTCTCATTCAGGGCAGAAAGGAACATGAACTGAATTGGGATCTGGGTCTGAATTTTGCAGTGCAGACCCATTGACCACTGGCAGTGACAAAATGCACTTATAAAGGAACAAATTATGTGGGTGAAACATATTGCCAATGAAAAACCAATACAAAGCTGCAGGAGGAAAATACAATTCCAGCCTAATTGTCAGGGCTGATCTGGACTTGTTGACTGGCAGGAGTGATGTTACTCACGTGTCTCAGATATTTCAAACACACTGGACCTTACTCTGCTCTTGAAATTTTTACATCTCTGTGACTCTGCTCATTTCAGTGATTATTTCCAATTTACACGATATTACGTGGTAAGAGAATAGGTCTTCTGACATTACGAGTGTCTGATCCATGTCTAATTAGTAAAAAAAAAAATTGGTTTACATACAGAGGTATACATAAAAATATGTCTCACAGTCTAAGTAAACATGTAAAGGCTGCCAAGTCTGCCTGTATAAATCTCAATATTTTCAACATTTAATTAAAAAAGAGAAATATTCACACTCCTTATTAGGAAGGGAGGGAAAGGTTAGATTATTTTAGTATATTTAGAACAACCAATGATATAGAAGTATCCATTCCAAAACAAAAATATTAACATCTGTTATCCATTTAGAAGAAATGTAATTAATTTTATGTTTAATTGCCATTCCAGATCAGAACAATAAGCTTTTTATTTTTCCTTCTGCTATATATAAAAAATTTGGATTTACTGACTTTTTTTAAAAAGAAAAAACACAAAACATTAAAAACGATGTCCATTATTCAATTAATGGGCAAATAATATCATTTATAAAAAAGGTAGGCAGTAGAAATAAATAAAGAGAAATTCAGTGCAAATAACAGGTTTTGTTGCTTTTCTATTCACGACTGACTTGTGAGCTGATCAATGTTTCTGAGAACATATTTCACCCTCAAGTTTGCCAGTAAGCCTGGTGAGAAAAAAATTCTAAGACTTTCTTTCTGTGTATCCATTGTAAGTCTTTACAAGCTTGGTCTGTTTAGGAGGTTCTGGGTTTTTTTATCTCACAATGTGAATCTGGATCCTTCCTGCCATAAGAAACATAAGTTGTGTCTTAAAGTTCATTCAGTCAGTTACTTCAGCGATGGGATGCAATTTCCAAAGCCTCTGTGCTGTGAAGTTCTGACAATTTTGCCAGTTAAACCCCTTTGTACATGCCTTTTCACAGCATTTCGCAGCACACTTGCAATGCCAGATGCTCTGATTTAATTATTAGCTCATACTTCAGATAGTTCTATTTTCTTACTTGATAATTTTTAAGACTGATTGTCTGAGGAATCTCAGTATTTTTCATAAATTAATTCCTTATAATAGCAAGTATGTTTCTAGCAATTTGCTTTGAAGGTGTTTAGACACTTGACTATACTTCTGATGGATTTCCAGATTTCACATCCATATGCTAAGGTAGAAAAAGCATCCAAAGTTAAAAAAACCCCAACTTTTCTAAACCTGAAGTTGTAGGCTATTCATGATCAAATTTTGAATAAGCAACAAGCTGCAGCTTTCCCCATGCTAATTCATGATACCACTTTCCTTTTGTACATCCTTGCTAGCCTCCTCATTGCTGTCAAACATAGGACACAAGTTAATTGCCCATTTAAACACAGACGTACAAGGTTCCAATTAGATAAGTGGTTGTTCGTGCCTGATTATTTAACCCGTAAGTTTTTGTAATCTCTTGTTTTCAGGTTCACCAAGTTATCACTTTGGACAGCTTCTTTGCTAACTCAGTAGAATGAAATTGAACAAAGTCATGCTGATATTTCATCTGTTTATGCTTTTTTTTCATGGTAAAACCCCTTGAATTTAGTGTTTCAGTCTGTAATCAGAAAGATGACAATCAATGACTGACTAATAAGACAAGTTTACTGCCTACTTCAAACATGCACAAAATGAAGAGAAAACAGGGTGTGTTTTTTGCATGTGGCAGATTTTTGCATGTGGCAGATTTTGTGTTAAGGGAAAACTTGCCCACATTCAGGTGTTTGTATGGATGACAAGGGGCACAGCTAACACTGATGAAATGATATAAAGGACTCAGTCATGGGAAGGTGTTGCTATTTAGTTTCTGTTCATCCCATTGGGAAGTTCAGGAACCTGGAGCAACAACCAGAATTTCTCTGTGCCTCTGGTGTGCTAGGTGTTGGAAATTCTGGCTTTGCAAAGAAGCTGGGCCCTGTAGGGCACCTGACACCTTGTACTCTTCAGTCCACATATTCTTTGTGCATCCTCTGCTGTTCATTAGACAATACTGCAAACAAAACACCCAATCAAATAAAAGTTTTTTAAAAGCATAAAATAATTACAGAAATGAGGGAGTTTGCCAGTAGAGCAGCTGGAGTATTTGACCAGCCAAATGTGTCTGTTGCTGTCAAGGCTGCAAGAGAATTTCTGTGGAAGAATGGATTCTCAGACCACTGCAGCTGCACCTGTGATGTAAAGTAAGGTGGGTGTTTTGGTAATTAGCTGAGCACCCCAGTTTGGTAGGAATGGGCCGATTCATTGCAGGGTAATTTAGCAGAGGCATGCTAGAGTCAATGGAGATGCAGCAAATTACAGCAGTCAGAGGTCTGAAGTTATAGCCCTTGCTAAGGGACAGTTTTTCTGTCTCTAGATACTTTATTCATGCAGAGTCAATGTGACCAAAATTCCACCTTTTGGCACAATTTGGATAGTAAGTTCTAATGCTACTTTTTAGCATTACTTGTGCCTGAAGACTTTGTTCACATGTGATGCCCTTCAATGAATTACAGCTGTGTTGAGGTATCTGCAAACTTCATGTACCTAAGGAAACCATCTTTCTGCATTGTAACACCAGATTTTTTTGCCAGGCAGAAAGTGATTCTTTGCAGAAGCAAATGTTTTTATTCCTTGTTTAAATAACAAAGGAAATAATCATATCTTCTTATGATGAAAGCATCTTATCACTCTTAATTCTAGATATCCAAATCTGAGCTAATCATCTGGGTTTCTTTTTATAGGCAATGGAAAGGAATAAATCTTTCTAGGGCACAAGTCAGTGACCTACTTGAAATGTCTATCTGAGGATGAGATGTCTGTTAAGGGAGGCCACATTATTGCCTCTGGTAGTGATGTCTTTAGCTTTATATTTCCAACATTGAGATGATTTTCCCTCTTCTCAAAATCTCTGAAGGAGAAGGCTCACACTCACCTCCTCCTTCTCAGTCCTTCTGATTGTATAGATCTACAGCTGCTACCGCTTGATGCAGTTGAGAATCTATAGCAGACACATAAATCCACTGTGTTGTGATCAGCACAGGCACAGAGCCATTTTGTGAGCCTGGACACAGCTTTGGGCACTGCTGGCACAGCCATTCCTTTCCTTCCCATTGCCTTTGGCACTAGCCACTCACAACTTCTGACCCAACAGAAATGAGAAGATTTTTTTTCTGAAATCTGAATTTTGTCTTTGTGGTGCAGAAGGATGATAACAGCAGCTGCTAAGTTTCTGTTGTTACACTTCAGGGACATCCAGATGGCATGTTAACTTCTGCAGCTTCTGAAGGATCTGAGAGAAAGCT
>VZUA01106750.1:0-10670 GCA_013401035.1 Horornis vulcanius
CTCGCTGGGATCTGGGGGTTTTTGCCTGTTCTCACCTATTTTTAGAGTTGTTTGCCGAGGGTTCGGCCGTGCCCAGGATCCGCTGTGTCCTGCCCCGGCCGGTCCTCACGGCCCCTCAGGATTCCCTCACGGCCCCTCAGGATTCCCTCACGGGCCCTCAGAATTCCCTCACGGGCCCTCAGGATTCCCTCACGATCCCCTCACGATTCCCTCACAATCCCCTCACGATTCCCTCACAGGCCCTCACAATTCCCTCAGGATCCCCTCACGATTCCCTCACGATCCCCTCACGACTCCCCCACGATCCCCTCACGGCCCTTCATGATCCCCTCACGATTCCCTCACAATTCCCTCACGATCCCCTCACAGCCTCACACTGACCCAGGACAAGCTGAGGTTCTGCCACAGATCTCACACACTGCAGAGCAAGACAAACCCAAATACTTGGTTGGGGCACTGGTTCTTGAAACGAGTTGAGGTGGTGCTTTGAGAGGCCATGGCCATGCCATGCGCAGAGCCCGAGTTTAATGACATACCTGACACAAAAAAACAGGCAGGAGGCACAATTTCAGGGGAAAGCAGAACGGCAAGAAATCCCTAGTTATCCCGATTTGCAGGAGAACATGACTGACTCCATAAATATCTATATGATGGATTTAACAGAAAGAGCCAATAACTAGCAAATCTTCCTTTTCCAATCGCCATGCTGAAAATCTCCATGAGGTAGCTCTGTGTACTTCACACTATGCAAGAAACGCTGTAATAGGAATATTATTGACAAAGTGAACAGATCCTCTGGTAGTGACCATAACTGTTTCCAGAGAGTATGAATTACACCTCATAAAATATAAGCTGATGATTAAAAGCATCAGATTAACTTTCAAGACCTTCTTCCCATCCTTCAGCTCTTAACAAAAGCTTATTGTGCCCTCATCCGTATCTCCAAAATCCTACCAGATGAGTCGAGCTTTCTTAGCCTTGGGGTGCTGCCACCAGCCTGCCTCGGTCACCCAGGGCAGCCTGATTTTCCTGAAGTGTTTGTGCGTGCCTCAGTTCCATCCCTCCCGTGGCACATCCCTAACTTAACTTCCTCCTGCAGCAGTCCTGCATTTGGGGAGGGCACAGTGACCTCCACAGGTGTTAAATATAGAATCCATGCTGGGCACTACTCACTTTTCCTTCAGATGTTATCTTTGCACTTGTGTTTACTAAAACAGTTGCAAAGACATTTCCTTTAAATCTTCCACAGATTCTGCTGTAAAAGGCGTTTTATTATTTAGTATAACAGAAATAACCAAGAGCGTGTCCAGCACTGTTTATAAATCTGAATGCTTATGCCAATGATCCACACATTAATGAGCCCACAAACCCATATTAACATAACATGATACCAGATTTAGTCTGAAGCCCGTAAAAGAAGCTCACTCCTATTCACTGAGATAACATTCCTCAAGGAGTTCTGTAATCCTCTAAATATAAAAGCTTCACCAGATTGTCAAACCCAAACAGCATACTTCATGTTTGAAGGGATCTAGACTTGTAAGGTTGAAATATGCTTTATTTTCTATATTAAATTATATAAATCATTTAAAGGAAGTTCTTAAAAGTGTAATAAAATACCCAGAGCTCTGAAACTTTCAAATCCATCTCCAACATTGTTATAAGGGGTTTTCTTTAAACATTTATGTGAAGATACAGCACCTTCCATCTATATAGAAGGAAAAAGCTCTATGCTTTGTTTTAAACAAACCATGAGTTCAGAGGGCTGGTCACAGCCTTTCTGTGCTTCAAGCTCCCCTGGTTGGGACAGAAACAGAATATTGGCTGGTATTTCGCTACTTCCTGGAACACTGTAGGATGTCTATTTTATATATATGTGGGATTACTGCAATAGGCAGTAATTTTTCAATGTCAATTTTTTAACAAGAAATAATGTTAACAACAACAACATATTTAAATATACTAACAAGTAGCAAAAAAACCCACCCCAAAACACCCTCATGTGTACTCTCTGGAAAAAATTAGTCTGTAATACAAAGTAGACTGTACTAGCAGAATTAGGGTTGTTTCCTCCCTAAAGAGACAGTGATACTTTAAAAAAAACTCAAATTGTGACCACTGAAAATGAGGATTATTTCTAGCCAAACAGACACATATACATGCAGTCTACCCTGAGAGTGTTTTTAAAGAAGATTTTTATACTTCTGGCAGTTGAGGTTTAAAGGTCCGATTTCAACTCTCACCATGTTTCAGAATGCAATCTGTGCAATGCAGCAGAATGAAATGGTTCAGTAAAGGTGCTAGTGGAAATTCTTTTAATTAGGTCCAAGGCTTTTCAGTTGTCAACATGAATAAAGCAAGAAACGCTCTACTGCAAACACAGCGTAAGAAATAAAACTGGATTCACCTTTAGGAAAATGGTTTGGCTACAGAGCTGCAGTTTGGTACTGCTGGCTGCCCTGGCAGCAGCTCCTTCCCTGTGTGAAAACCCAGCTTTGTCCCCGTGGTGGCTGCGTGGAGAGCGGCAGCAGGAGCCCCGCGCTGGGCCCAGGACACGCAGGAGCCCCGCGCTGGGCCCGGGACACGCAGGAGCCCCGCAGAGCCCGGGACACGCAGGAGCCCCGCAGAGCCCGGGNACGCAGGAGCCCCGCAGAGCCCGGGTTCCCCCGGCTCTGGGCCATCCCCAGGCCTTCACTGAGCAACAACGAGGAGCTGACACAGCAAACTGATACTTTTATTCCTTGTAACCTGGGGCTCTGGCTACAACTATGACTAGAAGATGACACTTATTTGGAAATATATGAAAAATCCATACGGGTTGCATTAAAAAAAAAAAATTACTACCCCCTCCTAGCTATTTGTTGCAACACAGACGGTGGTGTAGGAGACTTGTCAGCAGCAGATGCACTTATTGTAATCACGGTCCTTAATAAATCTCTTTTTTTAATATTGATTATTTTAAAAGGAAAGTTACTTCCCAGGGTGCTCTCCCGCTGCCAGATTTCCAGCAATACATCAGAAGCAGAAGGTGAAGAAGGGCAGGTTTTCACATTTCAAATAGTTAATCAGCAACACAGTAGTACAAACCTTGATTTTCAGGGACATGACCTGACCACTTCAGAAGCCTGACAGCCAGCAGGTACTGCTGAGGTAAACTGGGGCAAAGGAACAACTTGAGCTGACTCCGCTGGAACTGCCTCAATTCTGTCCAGCTCCTCTGACACAAATTCTAACTGGAAAGACCTTTCACTGGGTTCTCCTATGTTTGTTTGGATCCTAAGAACTAAAGAATAAAGAACAGTTCATTCTTGATTTCCAAGAACCAGTTTAGGTAGCAACATCACTATCATGAAACTCAGGAACAACTCACTACCTGAGGCTCTAGAAGAATCCTAAGACTTCATTCACTTGATTAAAAAACTGGTTCAAGGAGAGGGGTAAAACAGCTTTTAGAAATTTTCCACTGGATTAATTATCTGATGGTGGATGCACCACAGAGAAGATGTTTCTGCCCACTGATGAATATAGATAGATTTAATTTAGCAAAGTAAATTTTGTCCATTCAGCAGTGCATGAATTGCTCACTGCTCACATTAAGTAGCAAAACTGGCAGAGTAGTTTGACATAACAGGCATTTATAATCACGAAACTCTTGAAGACATTTTTAGTTTCTCAGATCAAAATGCATCTACTTAGACTAAGACCAGTGGGGAGACACACTCCCAAAATCTCCCAGGGAAGCAAAAAGGAAAAAAAAAAAAAAAAAAAAAAAAAAAAAAAAGAAAAAAAAAAAAGAGTATAATGGATTGGCTTTAGCATCTCCCTGCTGAGATGAACAACTTGATCCACTTACAGTTCCAAACACATGATGCATGAAAGAACTGACAGAAATTCAATTCTTGCACAGCAGAGCAGCTGCTCTCTAGTGGTCAAAGCCAACTCTGGAACCGTGTGAAGGGAGAGACCTGGAGGAGGAACTGCATCATCCAGGTAACTGCAACAATGTGCCAGAGCTAAATCCCACATAAACCCCCAGCCCAAACATTAATTACAGAACGCAACACAACTCAACTTAAAGCTTTGTTGTGAAAAATATTAATCCCAGCTGTATTTATATAGCAGTTGTGAAAAAAAATACCCCATATATGCTACTGGTGAGCCCTGCCAGTTAATTGAATTTGCTGGCAGCACTTCCTCTGCTCTGCTCCCAACATCCTCTGAGATAAAATGGAGCTTTTAAATAGACCTGTGGAAAACTGAATCAAGAAATTTGAACTAATAAAACACAACTCTCTACTGTTATAAAAGTGAAGTAAAAGTAAATAATGAAAGGAAGGAAGTCTCTTAAAATTTATTACATTCCAAAGCTTGAAGTTCTGTGTTTATTGGAGAAGTCTCTTCTGATGTTCTACAGTGTGCCCACAACAGCTCCTTTAATGAAGTCTCATAAAATCTAATATAATACTTGATTGTTGACAAATCATATACATGTTTGAGGCCCCGTGCCCACTGTATCCAGACATTTCTTACATAATTCCATGAAATTTACAAGTCTGTCATTCCCGGGTTGTGGATAATGGCAGGAGCAGTGACCAGCTGGTAGATTTGGATGCTGGGAGTGAAATCAAAATGAAAAACTATATAAAGCCAGAAAAAATCATGGAATCAACTTTTACAGACTAAATGCTTGACTAAAGCCAAAACGTTCCCAATCAAGATGGCCCTCTCCTCCTGAGCTCCCTGTTTTTGCAGAAGGGATCCCGTTGGAATGCTGGGCTGTCACAGCAGGAGGCACTGGGCATTCACCATCACTGCAGCTTCTCCTCACACACCAGCTTACACTGAGCTCCCATTGAGCACATCGATTCTATTTCTCAACTGCACAGAAAAATGTTCAGATCTGACTGTCAGCGCAGCAAAGGAAATCCAGATTTTCCCCTGCCACGTTCTCCTAAACATTCACTTTCTGCCTTGAAAACAGCTCCTGACACTCTCACTCCTCTGCTCTCCCCTCTCAGCTCCTTCAGTGGAGATGACTGCAGCAGCAAGTGGGATGTCTTTGTGCCCCATTAAATGTCAAGTATTTATATACCATTACTATCAAGTTATTAAAAACATGAAATAATTTACCAATAAAAAGGGTGAATGAAAAAGGAAATGAGTTCTGAATTCTGAATTCAATAGCACTGATGGAAGTGGATGTGAAGGCATCCATTTCATATCATATCTTAGGATATAAAATGTACAAAATTCCTTAAAGCTCACCTGGAAGCAGTCACAGGAAAGAAACCCACACAATTTCATTTGGAAACAACAGTTAACTAAAGATGCAGGATTGCTAGCTCACTTGAGCGTGAGCTGATTTTCACTGGGAGGCTTCAATGCACATCTGCAAATGTTGAAACAAACATTCCCAAACACTTTGGGACAGCAAGAACCAAGGGAAAGCAGTTCAGTGCTCCCTAGGGAGCTCCCAGTGAGAGCCCTCGGTCACAGTGAGCAGGAATTGCTGGCAGGAACAGAACCCTTGGAGAAGTCACTCCATACATACCACATCATTGGGGAGGCTCTGAAGGTCATCAAAAGGGGTTTCCAGTGTGTTGGTGTCTACGTTAAGGATCACCACATCTTCCAGGGCCATGCTTCTTACTTTCTGTACGTGAGCAAATTCAGGAAAAGAGAAAGAAAAATGTAAGTATGGGGAATTAAATTTTATGGTGATGGCAGAACTACAGAACCGCAACCATTTTAAAAACAATCAACATTCCTGACTTCCCATCATCATTTGTTTTATTTATTCATTTTACAACGCTAAAAAATTAACCTTCAGTTGGCAGAGGGAAGCTCTTAACATCATGCACACTGAAATTTGTCAAACCAGAGGGTCTGTGATTATTCAAGCAAAGATTTATTTCAAGCAGCTCTACTAATGTTTGTCTTGGTGTTCTGTTTGCACACTTAACAGTTTCTAGTCAAGTCAGGATTTCAAGCAAATCTTTTTATATTTCGAAATTCATTTAAATAACAATAAAGAGTGGATTTTCCAGGAGTTGAGAGTTGCATTAAGTCAGGGATGGGAACTGGTTTCCAAATTCAAGGTAGAATTTTGGAAATCTAATCAGGACAAGCTACAACAGCATTTAAGTAAAATGGATGGTATGAGAGCCTAATCAGTAAATTATTAAAGTGGGGGGAAATAAACAAATCTAAGAGAAATTTATTTCCACCATATCCTGGTCAGCAAGTCTGAACTTTCTCTCCTGTTCCCATGAATTGAGGGAAAGTTTCTAATCTAGTCTGAAGTTCACATCTTCTGTAACAGCACTTACATATAGAAAAGAAGAACCTATTTCTCAAAAGAATGATCATCAGTACCTGTGACTCTGAGTGTCTAAAGGTATCTGTGATCTAAGCAAATTTAAACACTGCTAGACTTGATTTCCCTGCTTAATCAACAGCAAATGAGTCACTGATACCAAACGGAGCAGCATTTAAACACTTAACACTTCTTCCACTAACAGGAGACTTGAATCTTTTTTTTTTTTTTTTTAACTGACTAATCACACAGGTTTAATATCTTCAAACAAAACTTAGAAATTTCAAAATCAGAAAAACTGGAATTATAGAATATGGTAATTGAGGAAATTTCCCAGTGACACTGTAAAAATGTTTAAGTACCTACCTACCTACACACAGGACCAAATGAAAGTTACTGAGCAGGAAAGCGAACAAAAACATACTCAATTTTTAATTAAGGTTTTGTGGGGTGGAGGGAATTGTTTCCTTTAAAAGAAAGGAACTAAAGTCCTAAAACAATGGCAAAATTGAGCCTTAGGCAGCTAAATAATTACCCTCAGTTTTCAAGGCTCAGTCCTCTGTCTATAAAGCAAACTGCTGTGTACTTAGGGCTGAAAAAAACCCCAACAACCATAAAACCCACTTTGTAGACATTTAAGTTTAGGTCTTCATGAGACATTTCTTTAACTTAAACAGAAGAATATTACATTTAATGCTTTCCATATAAAGAGCACCAGCACTGCCTGACAAACCAGGTACTTTGCAGGAACCAAAGGTCACCCCGTTGGCTGCATCTGATAAACTCTAAAGCAATCCAGGAGCCTTGCTCCTTCTAGGAGTCCGGAAGCACCAGACAAACTGATTTGCTCCTTCCTGTTTCAGAAAATTAAAAATCTCACTTATACTCAGAGGAGTCAAAAAACCTCCAACAAAAAGGTCTTGCAAAGTAGTTAACCAAAGCCAGAAGCTTGTCAGCCTCAGTGCTGGCAGGACAAGACAGAAAGAAGGAAACCCCTTTCTGCTGGCTGCCGAAGAGGCAGCACACGCGTGGTGAGCGTGCCAGGGTGTTTCTGTGCCTCTGCTGGTGAATCTGCACCTCCCCTTCAGCAGAATGTGGAGCACAGAACAGCCTTGTGCCAAGCAGGGGGGATAACCCAGAAGGATGCCCTGGTGGTACAGGGACTGTAAACGCTGCTCAGTGTGATCACCCCACACCTGGCCCAGAAATCGTCGTATCCAAAAGGAAGCTGATGTTAAACTCTGCTGGGCTGCACCTTTACACCACCAAGAGCCCAAGCTCACTGTAAAGATTTGCAGTATTTGTACAAAGGCCGTGGATTTCCCTTCAGACCAACCCTCAGATTTAATAAAACACTGGAGACTGACTTGATTAATAGCATCTGTCTTGCAATGCATTCAAAAACATGTAATTTTTTGATGGTCCAGTTGTGGCTCATTCTACAGAAATGCAGGCTGACCAGTTCATCTTAATCCTTAGTTGGTTTTATCATCTCTCCTGTCACTATCGCCTTTGATGAAGCTACTATCAGGCAGTTATAAGGGCTTTTGTTAAATAATCACACACTTCTTTCACTAAAGCTGGCACCTAATCAGCCCAACCAACACAGAAATCAGAGAATTTAGACTCTTGTTGAAATTTGAGTAAAAATTCCCCTCATTCAGCTGCAATTCTCACATTAAACCCCACTGGATTCTGTGAATCACAAAAACAGATAGATCATTTTTCACAAGTACAGTTTGTGTGTTGTCATAATTTTCTGGAAATGGGAAGGGACAGCCACAAGCCACAAACAGCCCCAGCCCATATTTCACAGCTTCCTGAAGAGCTAAACAAAATCGTACAAGTGATACCTGTGCAACAGACTGGACTGTATTCAATAGGTTCCTATTTTGCTGAAAAGCAATGTGGCTAAGCAAGAAGGAGGAAGCATGAACATTACAGATTCCTTATGTCATTTTCCCACAGGTCAGGGATGTACTGAGTCAAAAGGAGAGATTCAGTCAAAATGTGCATCACATCTCACTCCTGCAAACCTTTCTTAACCATCCTGGCCCAATTACTTGTAGCCATAATTAATCACCTAAAATCCATCTAAATCAAACTAACATCTACACCTGCCTTTTATTTTAAATGTCTCTTTTTAAAAGAGTGGAGAGGTATGGAAAGCTGGTTTAACAAGCACACTGAACCCATTGTTTATGGCCTCTATAAACATGGCTTAGTAAGAATTACTGACTTAATCAGAGAGAACTTATCTCCTGGTGAAAAGAGCACTTTAAATTTCAGAAATGGCACCTTTACTGTGAAAATCTCTTAACTTTTCAAACAAACTCCGGGGGGCCTTAAACACCAGGTCCGTAAATAAGTGCAGTCCGGGTGCCTGCCCCGCTCACAGGCAGCCAAACACTTGAGTCATTTAAATGTTTTATGTGGAAGTTCACAAATACACAGAAACCATATTCTAATAGAAGAATTAAGGGGTGCTCCTCCATCCCACTCTAGAAGCAATATTCATCCATAACAATAACACCAGTCTACACTACATGGTATTTTATCAGCACTGGCTACACTTGGCAGGCTCTGCGTTTTCTGCCATAAAGGAATACCAAGTTAAACTTCTTTCAGGTGAACAAGTTTATTGAATAGTTTAATTTAAAACAAAACAAAAAACCCTCCATAACAATCAAACACCAGCACCCCCTGCCTTTCCTCCCACAAACCAGGTTTGCGTAACTTCACGGCTAAATTGCTGCCAAAACATAAACCAAGTCCATCATGAGGTTTTATAACCAGATACAAACGTGATCAGCATCTTAAAAAATGTTGTAGCAGTAAAGGGGGAACATACCTTCCACCAATTCTTGTGGAAAGGCAGAACTCCGAACAGAAACTAACGTTCTGGCTACCCTGTGCGCTAGGTTTGAAATTGTTAAGAAAGTACGATTCACGACAAGTCTAAAATCCATTTGCTTAATGACTTGTCTCTGCTGAATTAATAGTTTCCATTTATTTTCTTAAGGAAAACACCACAACGCTGCAGACAACAATGTGTCAATCTGGCTGCCAGAAGCAGGAAAGGCAGCGGATATAAAATTTTATTATTTCATGCCCCAAGAGCAGCCAGAAGGACTTAATGAAATCACGGCCAGATTTACAATCTGAAATGGCTATTCAGCAGACAGCTCTGCTTAAGCGGGATGTGCCCCCTGACCCCGGGGCCCTTTGATCCAGGCACAGCAGGTGGGCTGGCCCCCGGCCCATCTCCCACCCTTCCGCCCGGGCACCCCCAGCCTCTACAGGTGATTCCCCAGATCCTTATCACAAGCAGCTGTTGCCAACTGAGTGACAAACAGCACCCGCGAAAAACCTCCCTGCTCCTGGGGAAGCCTGCTTGGTACTGCAGGGCTTGGCTGCTGAGAACTCACCCTCAAACATCCCCCCAGAATCCTCTATTCAAACATGGTTCCTATTCCCATTTTCCCAATAACTGGATAAAACACAATTCCATAAGTAATCTGCCATACTTTTTTTAAATGCATTTTTATCAATACTCCTGAAACCACGTACAGCCATATCGGGAATATTTGTCAGTGCCTAAACTGCATTTAGGGGTTTAAGACCCGGATTTAAGTTAATCTATAACCCTTCATTAAAATCCAATGGAAAAGCTGCACTTCCTCAATTACAGGTAAAAAAGCATTGATTTAAGTATAAATGGGTGGGAAAAGCTAATTACTGCTTCTCACCCCAATCAAAAATATAATTAACAATTAACAGTACCAGTGGCAGATGCCAGTGGTCAATGAATTCTCAGGGTGTGCTCTGGGAAGGGGAGCCCAATGGCAGGGTCAGGCCTGAGCCCAGGCTCACAGAACCCGCACTCAGGGCTCGTTAGCTCAGACTCAGTGCACGCTAATTGGGCTGTGGTCACACTGGATCCCGAGCAGGGCATCCTCACCCCCAACAGGAGCAGGGGAATGTGCCAAAAAGGGCTCCCCAAATGCGTGGGGGTGTGTTCTGAGGGCCCCAGCTCTGCACAGGAGACATTATCGACACCAGGTGAGATCAGCCACCCTGTCCCACCATGTGTCACACAACAGGAATTTCACCGACCGTTTCTTTCCTCACATGAACATTTTTACTGCTACCAGGTTGAAGTAAAACAAAAATCTGCTCAGATAGCCTTTATGATATACACCAGTGTCCTCTTTCCTTAGGAAAAAGGTTAGAAGAGCATTCTGAAATGCAGTGTGCAATTTCACACATGAATTTATCCTGGATAATCTTGCAGGAATTACAGTTCTGAAGTCCCAGAAGAAGTCCTTGAATAACTGGAATATTAATAAAAAAA
>VZUA01106751.1:0-11347 GCA_013401035.1 Horornis vulcanius
TCTCTGAGAGAGATGAAGAGAACCTTTAGCTTTTGAACTGCTTATCTTTAAAATGGTACCACATGAATTTACATGGCGCATAATGCAGCTGCAAGAAGGCTGTATGAAATGGGAGGGACTTCACAAATGCAGATTCCCGGGTGACTGCTATTTGTGAGAATTGAACCCATGAGAGAATTGTTTTCTTGTGGAGAAGTTTCCATGGCATGGAAAAAGAGACATCTCTCTCTAAAAGAACTGATGAAAGACTATTTTAGGGGTGGTAAACTGACCTGGATTCTAAGTTTCCTCTCTGCATGTTGTCACTGAGAAAGAAAAGGAGCTTGTGGGGAAGAGAAAGTGTTTTGAAAGTTTTATTCTGATTCTTATTTTTTTTTCTTTCCTCTTGTAGTTAGCTAAATAAAGCTTTCTTTATACCCTTTAAGTTTTGAGCCTGCTTTGCTTTTCTTCTAATCCTATCTCACAGCAGAAAAGGAGTAAATAATTCTAGTGGGAACTCAACCCACAACACAGGGGAAAAGGTGGCTCCATGGAGATGTAAGAGGAACTTGCAGCTCCTAGAAATCCTGAAGATCACAAAGCCAAGCTTCCCAGCCAGAACAGCCAGCACAACAAGGGGCAGTGACAAAATGGGGCAACACCCACGTGTTATAACCTTGAGAAGTTCAAATTCCACCCAAGGAAACAAAATGTGTGTTTGGATGGTGGTGCAGCCTGGGAACAGGTCACAGAGAGGTGGGAGTTCTTCATCCTTGGAGCTTTTCCATGTTTGGCTGTTGAAAGGCACAGCTGGCTTGTCCTAGTGCTGGTGACAGTTCTGCCACAGCAAATGTTGGACCAGAGCCATCCAGAGGTACCTCCTCACCACCACCTCTCACACTGCACCAGATTCCAGCTCTAGAACAGGACTCCATCTTTGAAGAACCAAATCTGTGTCCTGAGTCAGTCTGATGCACTGAATTTATGTCATTTTTTCTTCACAAGGAGTTATCTAGAACAACTCAGGACACAGAAGCTGCCTCCAAAGGAGTGAATGATGCTATTCTAGAAACACCTCTTCTGTTTTTATAAAGTAGCCAGACAGGAGTGTGCCAAAAACCAAGGTCTCAAAACAGGAGCTGGATGGCTTCTAAAGATGAGAACAAAATTAGAATCTGTTCACTGAGGGCTGGATTATCAACATTTAAATAGCTGCAAGTCAGAAATGAACCCACTGACCTCCACACTGGGCTTACCCAGGCAAGGAAAAAGCAACCTTGTATTGTATCTTCAGCCCCGGAAAACAAACACCTATTTCCTGTGTCTTACCTTTGGCAAAGCAGCTGAAAAATCATCAGCTATTAAAGGTTCCTGGCCAAGCAGATTTTGGATTATAACTTGGCCCAGGAAAAATAACTTCTTCTGTCCAAGGACACAGAGCAGCTGAATGATTTCAGAGCATTCCTGTGCCAAGCCTGACCTGAGTCCAAGTCAGGAGAACCCAGCTGAAGATTCCAGAAGTCTCTTTTTAAGGTAGAAATGGGCTTAAGTACTTATGTTCCTATTTTAAAGGTCTTGTACCTCTGGCTCCACATCTGTTCTGGGAAGCTCAGCTAAGACACTTCGACTTTTAGACATACTGGGCACACCAGGAGAGCAGGTACCCAGCAGTTCCCCAGCTCTCCTGGAGCTCTCTCCTACTCTTCTATTAAGCTGCATTTTGGCATGAAACAAAATTTCTAATGGTTCCTCACTATCCATGTTTCTTTGAAGCTGGCATAAAATGTCTCCAGCCCTTCTCTTGGATCTCACAATCTTAACTGACCTTCACACACACCTCTTAGCATGTTTTCAATATCACTTCAGGTATGCCAACGTTGGTGCCTTCCAAGGAAGTTTTGTCATGGACTGAGGAACCAAATCAAACATTTAATATATAAATAAAATTGTGCTGTACAAATACCCTGAACTGCAATCCAAGGATGCTGCTCTGCTCATCCCCCATTCAGGTGAGATCAACCCATGTTTCCTGTGAGCCTGCAGACCCCTGATCTCTGTGCCACTGACACAGGCACAAGGCCACAAGACCCTCAGTGCTGCTTCACTGCCACCAAAGCCATCGTGTCCTGCCAGCCTGCCATTCCTCACCTTAACGGCATCTACCACCAGTGTCTGTACCAGGCTGAAACACAACCAAAAATGATGTGGGAAAAGAGAATAGTGCCATAGGAGTTAATTACTCTGGCAGGAAATCCATTCTCAGATGGCTACTGACAAGAGGTGAGATTATCAAAACAAAAGGCATGGAAGGCAGTGCAGGTCAGAGAAGAGCCCAGGGTGCAGTTCGGATTTTGCTGCCTTCCCAAATTATCCCTGCTCTCATGGGAAGGCTCAAACAGAGCACCCCTCACTCAGGGATGCCTCAGGGGTGTCCTACAGCAGTGGCATCTCCCCAGATCTCTGTCCCTTGTTTGCAGTGCAAACATCTTCCTTTAAGAGCAAACTATTCTGATGCAGAGGAAAGGAAGAGGAATAAAAACCATTACAGCTGCTTTATGAGCTCTTCAGGGCTTAAGAATTAAGTGAATGGGAGTGAGGACACGTGAGTGCAGAGCGCGGAGAGTGGCAGCATAATCACTCTGGAACAGAAACAGCACTCCCAGCACACGCCAGGCTGGCGAGGAGCAGAAAGGGCACAGGGAAAAAAGCTCCAGAAATACCTTCAAAGCTGGAGATGAAAAAGGGAAGCCTGGCCCGGCGGGACCGTGACAGCAAATAACAGATGACACAGATGAGGCTGAAGCATTGAGCACATCCTTCAACTCTCAGAATAAAGAAATAATTGCAACAAGCTGTGTAAGGCAACGTTCTACAAAGAGATGAGACAGGCCAGGTGTGGGAAGGGATGAGTTAGACATGGCTGAACCAGAGCAAGGTACTCAGATCCCAGCACCTGCAGATACCCCCACAGTACTCATGGATTCAGCTGAAGTTGCTTCTGAACTGTTTGCATCACTTTGAGAGAACCGTAGGAACATGGGAGGGTGAGAAGGGAATGAGGCAGGGGTATAATACCTGTTTTTCAGAAAAGGAAGGAAGGGGGAGTGGAAATTACAATCATCTCCAAATTATAGCTTGAACACAGAGCATTAAGGTTTTTCAGGAAAAAAATGCTAAGCAATTAGGTTACGGCCACCAAAGAGGTAAGGTAATAAAAATGCCAAGTGTGGATTTCTGAGGAAGAAATCATCTCAGGCTAAGCTCATTCCTTTGCTGTGGCAGCTGACATCCTGAGAGGGGAGAAGTACTAAATGTGACATCTACTCTGGAAGGGATTTGTGATTTTTCTTGTAACAACATTCAGGTTTGATACAGGTATACAACTGAGAGCCCAGAACATTCCCACAGCTGAAACCCTGGTGGGTACACAGAATCCTGAGCTTTTCCCGCTCAAAGTGTCTTTTATTTGGAAATTTTTCACTCCTTTCCCAGGAATGGCTCTGGGTCTGACAGCTCAACCCTTGCCTCTCACTTGAGAGCAACATGATAATTCGGTCTTCACCTCACATTCACTCACTCCTCCAAAGTGGATTTTCAGCTCTGGATTTATCCCAAGTTGTCTCTTTCCCTTTGTGTACTCTATTTAAAAACAGAGCATTCACATGTTACATTTTTAGGCCACCTCAGATGTCCTTGCTGCTGTTTCATGGTCAGCTGCTCCTTCTCCCTGAGCTAACGGGGAGCTATTAAAAGCCAGGATGACTCTTGCTGAGGGAACAGGAGCTGCTGACTCACCCCTTCTCTGCAAATATCCCCAGCTTGCAGGGCCAGGGTGAAGCCCCGCTTAAGCCTTCCCTGCTGGCTGCTCAAGCTCCCTGAGATCCAGCCCTGAAGGGGATCAGAAATCCTTTCCCTCCCCAGTTCATTCCTTGGTTTGCTTTCCTTTGCTACAATGTGTTGCTCAGAAATTTCTCAGAGGCAGATTGTTTTATCTTTAATTTTGCTCTATTCTACAAATCAGATAAAGGTTTTCTCTGGACAAAAGGTTGCATTTCCCTGTGCTGGACATGGGGAATGAAGCAGGCTGGATGCAGCCTCATGTCCCACAGCAGGAGGATGACAAACAGGATGTAAGGGCTCTCACTGACTCCATCACACCTCTTACAGCTTCTCCTGACACATATAGGGGTCAAACCTCAAAGCTGCTGATCCTTCAGGAGTCCTGAAGCTGGATCTGCCGAGGAAGGAGCCATTCAGCAGATCTGCGTTTGTCCCATGCCCTAAGCCCTGGCTCAAATTCACTAGCTTTGATCCACTGGTTCAGCTCCAAGGGGCTCTGTAGCTGTGATAGGGGTTCATCCCTCCCCAGTCACCTTCTCTTCCCAGAGATGTAATTCCTGACCCTGGTGTCAAGGTTTAACCCTAGCCAACCACCAAGCCCCAGGAAGCCATCAGTAACATGGGGCAGAAAACTGGAAAGGTAGAAGTGAGAAAACTCACATCTTGAGGTAAAGACATTTTAATAGGGAAGGCAAAAGCCACACAAGAAACACAAATCAAGACAAAGAATTAATTCCCTGCTTCCCACAGGCAGGCAGGTGCTCAGGCACTTCTGGGAAAGCAGGATTTCATCACATGCAATGGTTACTTAGACAACTGCTCAGCATGTCCCCATCTTCCTGCTTTTTCCTCATGCTCTAATACTGAGCATGGTGTCACATGGCCTGCAATATCCCTGTGGTCAGTTGGGGCCACCTGCCCTAGCTGCATCCCTCCCCAGCCTCCCACAGGTGTAGCTCTACTCAAGCCTTCCCTGCCAGCTGCCCCTCCCCAGTGTGGCCATAGGAAAAGCAGAAAAGGCCTCAGCTCTAGGTAAGCTCAGCAATAACAAAAACATCTCTGTACAATCAACCCTGTGTTCAGCACAAACCCAGAACACAGTCCCATTCTGGCCACTGGGAGGAAAATCAGCTGAGCCACAGCCCAAACCAGAACTCCTAGTTTCGGAAGGAAAGACAAGACCCCAGGGGAGTAACTGTCCTACTCTGCTCTGCAATAGAAGGAAGACATGAAGCCATTAGAGAGTGTCCAAAGGAGAAACATGAGAATGGCCAAGGGCCTTGAGGGGAAGCATATGAGGAGTAGCTGAGTGCACCTGTACTGTCCAGCTGGAGAAGACTGAGTCCTTCTCTCATCATTGGAGCCAGCTAAAGGATGAGTCTGTCCACTGAGGTTACCAGAATTTAAAGGCTTCATCCTAAAAGAGATTATTAGGTTAAAAGAAACTCTTCCTTGTAGCTGGCAAAACCTGAAGAGGGCTGGGCAATGTAAGCAACCCTCTGATTGCCTCGGCAGCCCTGAGAGCTGAGGAGAAGCACTCCAAGGTGGTGTAGAGCCTCAAAATGATGTGTTGCAGTCCTCAACATTTCCAACACTTCAGGCTCCTGGGAAATTTAGCTCCTGAGCCAGTCTGACATTTTTTGGAAATTTTACCCTCTTTATGTGTATTATAGGTTGCATTTAATCATGCTGAGCTGGTGAGTAACAGCTATAAAATACTCTAGCAATTTCATACAATTTTTTTGAACCGCTCAAAGGAAAAAAAGGAAAAAGGATACTACAGAGGATGAGTCAGGCCCTGAGAAACAGGTTCCATGGATTCATTCTTTGGTTTGCAAATTGTCTGCGAGCAGATACTGATTTCTTTATCTGGGTCATTTCCTAAAAGAGTTTTTGCCTGGTTTTCATGAGTCATTCAGAAGAGTTCAGCTGGTTGCCCACTGCTTTCCACAATGGGATTCAGAATGTACATGTTATTATTTAACTCACAGGGGTTTGTTCCTTCATCCCTCCCAAAGGGCTCAGTGATGGTGGGAAGGAAAAACAGGGATGAACAGAGGGATGAACACAGAGTGACTTTGGTGTAGATGCTAAGAGAGGGTTATTTTAGCATTTGTCTGCTCAGCAGGCTCTCTTCTCCTCAGAAGGAGAAGGAATCTGATGCAGGAACTGAGCAAACTTGGCTAGCAAAGCATTTTGGGAGGCTGACTGAGGTATTCAGTCTGGGATTATGAATTACAACCCAGAACTTGTCCTGAGGGTCACCCTTGCTGGGAGGGAGGGAGGGAGGGAGGGATATGGGTGAGCTGGGGCCTGGCCTGGACAGGCAGCCTCTCCCAGTCTTTAGGTCCTGAGATCCCTTTCCACCTTGGAAAGTGCTTTCACTTCTGCTCTCCTTCCAATAAACAATTCCTGCAGGGGAATAAAAATTAAAAAAATAGAGAGTACTGAGTTAGAAGGGACCCAAAATGTTCTCCAAATCCAAACCTTAAGTGGATGACCTATCCATGACCTTGGCAATACTGGCACCACACTCTGACCAACTGGGTGAGAGATTATCAATATATTAATTTCACATTATAGTTGTGCTGGTTTGGCACAGCCTGGTTTGTGGTAGTGGGGGAGGACCACAGAAGTGGCTTCTGTGAGAAGCTTCTGGAAGCTTCCACCATGTTTGGCAGAGCCAATCTCTGATGGCTCTGAAGATGGACATGCTGGTGGCCCAATTGGAGAGCCTGGTATCGCCTCTGTGATAACATATTTAAGAAGAAAATCAAAAACAACACAACCGCAGTTTTCTTCCCAGGGGTAGCAAGGCACCGCCACCAAGGCCATCCCAGCACAGTCCATGCTCTGGTGCAGCCCTGCCTGCCTGGCCACCCCCAGCCAGCTGTGCTATGAGCAAAAAGGGCAGGGCAGGGGCAGCAGCTTCTCCTGCCCGGTGCCCTGCAGGAACAGAGGCATCAAACAGCGCCAGTGCCACAGTGGCTGCCACTGCCTGTGTGGTGGTGGCAGGGCCACCTGGCCAACAGCAGAACCGTCACAAGCAATTCCCCGATGTGGAACCCAGATGAAATCAACCTCTCACAGCTGCAGGATCCTGCAGGAACCTTTGAATTAGCAGAGCTTGTTGGCAATGGTACCTACAGGCAGCCGTTTTCCTTCTAGAGAAGGCAAGAGAGAGTCAGAGAAGAGGAGGAAGTGAGGACACGTCAGGAAAAACAACATGGCAACACCAAGGTCAGTGGAGAAGAAAGAGGGGGAGGAGGTGCCCCAAGTGCCAGGGCCAAGATTCCTCTGCAGGCCATGGTGAGGACTATGGTGAAACAAACTGTCCCCCTGCAGCCCATGAAGTCCACAGGGGATGCAGAGATCCACTCACAGCCTATGAGAGAATTGCTCACGCCGGAGAAGGAGCAGGTAGATGCTGGAGAAAGCTGTGATCCAGTGGAGACCTGAATGGAGAAAGAGGGTCCCTGCTCCCAGAGGGAGAGAAGCAGGGCTCTTGCTTCAAACTAGAGCAGCCCACCTTAGAGGACTGCACCCCACGGACCAGTGACCCCATGGACCAGTGAGCCACAGCAGTTTTGGGGAGACTTTGCCTGTGGGAGGGACCCCACAGCATAGCAGAGGAAAGACTCCCTGCCCTGAGAGAACAGAAGATCTCGAGTGATCAACTGACCAAAACCCCCGTGCCCTGTCTCCCTGTGCTGTTGGTGGGAAAGAGGGAGGGGCTGGGGGGGAATATGGTGTCTTANAATTGGCCTTTGACATTCTGTATAAAGAGGAGCTCATCCCACAATAAAGAGAACCCATTGGCCACTTTCTAAAGGAGCCTGTGTCTCTTCTGTTCATGTCCATTGCAACATCTCCCAGTCTTCATCTCAACTCATGAATCCTTTGTTAATTTTCTTTTCCCTCTCCTCTGCACAGCTGAGAGCAAGAGAGGGTGAGTGAACGGCTTTCTTGGGTGCCTGGTATCTGACCAGTGACAAACCATGACACAGTTTTTATTATTAAACTTATTTTTATTGAAAATAAAAATGGATGCATGCTCCCAAAAGGGAAAGTTATATAATGTCCTAGAGGTTAGAAAAAGTGTTGACAAACCTGGAAAACAATGGTACAAAAGTTGCATTGCTTATCTATAAGCAGTGCTAGGAGAAGAAAATCATTCCCATAACAGGGAATATTAAAAAAAAAGGACAGCCCTCTTCACCGCTCTAATAACGAGAAGCTGCTTTGTAAAGTAGCAGAGGGAGTTGGCAGATGTGTTTCAATACTGAGGAAAATTTACCCTTTGCAACAAGCCTTTAATGGCTTGCACCTTCAGCTCACAATCAATGGGTGTGACCTGGTCCGTATAAGGCTTTTTTAGGCAAAGAAGGGAGGATCTATTTCACACAGGTGAGAGAACACAATGGGAATGGTCCAGCAGGGGGTAAATCCATGGCAGGAGATGCCAAGGATGCACTTGTGTGCCTGCACACACACCACAAATGTCAAGGGGCCTTTCCAAGGCCATTATGGTTTGTTCTGGAGTTGCCCACACTGTTCCCCACTTTTCCTGGGTGGCCTGAGCTGCAGGATCTGCTCATGGCAACAAGGGTACAGGCCCTCAAAGCACTCGGTCTTCCCTGACACCTGTCTCTTTCTTGGTGGCCAGAGGTTCTTGTTACAGTGCTGGAGTCACAAATATGGCAGATTTCATGGCCCTGCTGTGTATTTCAGTGATGGCAGCCCTGGTACAGAATGTGGTGAACACAATGATGTTGGATTCGCAGTTGGGCTCAACGGCCTTACAAGGCTTTTCCAACCTAAATGAGTCCTTGATTCTAATGAAGTTCTACCCTGTTACAAGGAATAGGTAAGAGAGTGATCTCTGCTGAGCAGGTGCAATTTTCTGGGAGTTTTTTCACCTGGTTCCTTATGTGGGCAAAATGCTTCCCGGAGTTACACACACTTGTGTCATTTTCCCTCATACTTGCCCCAGGACTAGAGCTGAGACACTCAAACACAGGAGTTGCAAACCACCACTCAGCCCAAGATTCCAGACAATTAACTCCCAGGAGATAACTACTTTTAGAATGAGCTCCAAGCTGTAAAGTTGAGTTCTCCTGCTGCTCAAACTATGACGTCTCTTGCAGCCACCTCTCTGTGATTTTTGTTTAATCCACATCTAAAATGTAACCTCTCCTCCTTTCCCCCTTGCCCTTTATGAAGAGCAGGGACTTTAAATCCCCCACTGAGCAGAGCAGAGGGGTGACACAACACAAAGAGTTTGCGTCTCATTTCCTGCTTTCTGAGACTGCAACCCTAGCACACACACATATGGTGTTTACAGAGCCTCCTGCACACCAGGAGATGTTGACACTTGTTCATTAGCAGCCAAACCTTCACAAAAGCCATGTCAGGCTGTGCCAGCCCAGGGAGAGCAGGGACAGGAACTCCTGGTGAGGTGACTGAGCAGGAGACATGGGGTATGTGGAGGGGCGGCTGTGCTTCACACTCAGAAGGATCTGCCACACCAGATTTCCCTCTTCCCCAAAGATGCAGGACAAAGCTGAGGGAACTGCACAGACCATGAGTGTCAGTGAAGTAGCAGGAGCTGTCTGACAGGATTAAACGCCATGCTATGGTGGAATAACACCAACAGGATGCAAGGATGCAGTTTGGCTTTTGTGAAAAACGAGGTTCATTTTCTTATACAAATTTATGAGTTTAATTTAAAAAAATAGACAATTAGGAGACAGAAAACAAAAGCAGTTTCTTAGCTGAGGGTGCCTGGCCCCAAGCTAGCCAGAACACCTTATCCCTTCAGATCCTTTGTTTTAAGGATCTCTGTGTTACATATTCAATAGATCCTGATGCATGATTCAGTCTTTTTTTGGGTTTGACTTTCTTTGCTCAGTTTCAATTCTCCCCAATCATTTTATCTGGTAGATTTATCTGTAGGTGGCCCCCTTCTGTCTGGTAACATAGGTCTCATAAATTCTTCTCACAGGTGTTGGTCATCTTCATTTGAATAAGATATTTGATAGCAGAAGTTCAATAGCTTTTGATAAGCAATCTTCCTGCCGGAATGCAGGATGACTCCCTCCACCTTCTGGTTTGGCTGGTTTAGATGTTACAAAGAAAAAAACCCAGTCTTTACTTTTAACACTACGTTCTAATCAGAAAATATACATCATCACATTCCTAAACTCTATAAATAAAAGGAAATATGGTACAACCTTCCCATATTATACATACAGCATTCATCTCAATATTTGCGAAAAGGCAACTCCATAATACGCATTTATAACAGCTTTGAAGCAGAGCATTGTGCTGGGAGCACCAGGGTGAGAGAGGATGGGCAGCTCTCCAAGCATCATCCACTGCACCATCCCCAGATAGAGTCAGGTAGAGCAGTGCTGCATTCACAGCCACTATTTAGTCTGAGAGGGGCCCAATTTCCCCTGAATAAACCTGAGCTGATGGGATGCTTTGGCAGGATGGAAGCACCACAGCTCTGGAGTTGTTCAAAGCCAAGGGAGTTTTGATTTAAAGAGGAACATGGGTCACAGTAGGTGCTTTGTGTTGGAAATTCCATGTCAGCCTGTTCTGTGCAGCCACCACCTGTATGACACGAGTGACCTGTAGGATCAGACCTTGCACTGCAGAGGAAGGGCTTTGCTGGAAGAGTAGATGGGACTCTCAGGATTGGGGCTAGGAAGTGTGTCATGTTCACAGACAAATTTTACTGGGTATTTTTTATTACATCCATGCCAGAGGCAGAGGCAGAGGAGCTGTAGGAGATGGCTACACTTGGTGAAAAGGTGATTCAGAGCAGAATATCCCTTTTGTCTGCGAGCTCCCAGCTCTGCTTCTTTGTGAGTCCTGTTGCCACAGTGGAACATTGGCACATCTGAGAAATGGAGGCCACTGGAACTACTTCTCCAAGACAAATACAGAGACTCACAAGGCACAAGTGCTCCCTGGAGGCAGTGTTCTCACAGATCTGTTGGATTACCAGGTTTGCCAGGGCTTTATTTTCTCTCTGGGATGTGCTCTGTCTGCTCTCATTCTTGAGAGCACTGAGCACTCCAGGGCTGCCTCAACCCTGGCCCCAGGGACGTGGAAAATGTTATATATGGGTAATGAGATGGTTGGCTCTCACAATTAGGAGATGAATATTATGTGTATGTTAAGAGAAGTTTTACAGATGTATAGTTATGTTATTCTGGTATCTTCTCCCCACAGTCCCCTTTCCCTCCCCCTTGTACTGTTGTCACTGGCCGGGGCATTTTGCTGTAGGAGGCGTGGCATGGCAACACCTGCCCTCCAATCAAGTTGTAAGAGAGTGATCTCCACCAATGGACAGCAGAGAAGGAGTTGACTGATAGCACTTTGGGCGTGGCCAAGTTATGAAACGCAGAGTATCCATTTTGTGGATGAGCACATGGTGGGTTAGTCGTGTTCTTGGTGCTGCTCTTTCTCCTTATTCAGTTTTTTGTTGTATTTTCTTAAGGTTTAATAAACCTTTGAA
>VZUA01106754.1:7213-19191 GCA_013401035.1 Horornis vulcanius
GCATCTCCAGTAAGCAGGATCTGGAGGGGAATAAACAGGAATTCCAGAGCTGTTAATGGAAAATTAAATTCCTGACTTTAAAACTCTCCTGCAGTGATTCAGCAAATATAGAGCACACAGGAAAAGTTTGTGACAGTGTTCTGTTCTTCCACAGTCAGTTGGTGTGCTGTTAATTCAGTTAATAATATTCAAATATCAGTTATTTCAGTGATCAGAGTTTAATTCTGTTTTAGCAAAGCTTTGTGTCAGCTGGATGCAGTTTCTGAGCTGGTGATACCAGAGGCTGCCCTGACAGTTTGAGACTTATATGGAGAATTCTTGTCCCCCTCTGCTGCCCTTTTCTCCCTGAGTTGTTTGGGTTTGTTCTCATAAATCCCTGGATTTGGAGCTGGGGGGAAGTGGTTTCATTCCTTCCCTCAATCAAAACACTTTAAGAATAAAATCTGATTAATTTTTTTTTTTTTTTAGGGGTAACTTTTCCCTCCCCAGATCCTCGGGATTTGGGGTTTGTGGAACATTTTGATGCCTTGATGCCAGGGGGTTGCAGGGTGCTGTGGATCATCCCTCACTCAGCTCTGTGACAAATTAGTCACTGCTAATAATGGCAGTGTGGGAGCTGATGGCAGATGCTGTGAACCACTTGCTGCCCAATTTCAAATACCTGCAGAATCTGGGGTTATTTTTAGAGCTGTATTAATATGTTAAAGCCTTATCTGAAGTTGTTCAGGGTTGATGCTTGGAAGGAAGAACTTGATGGGCCAGTTTTAGCTGTAGCTATTGAGCTGATTTCATATTTTAATTCATGGCAGCCTCAGGAATTACTCATTTTCAGTGCTCATCCAAGTTGATAGGAACTTGCTTTTTTATTTTCTTTTTCTTTAAGTTATGATAGTTAGGTAAAATCTTTAAGGTTTGTTTCCTTAGACTCCTGAAATGTTTTAAAAATAACTTTCAAATCCTTGCTGCCTGTGTTGTGTCCCTGAGGTGCCTCTGTTTCCCTTCTCTCCACAGAAAGAGGTGTGTGCTTACCGACAGTATCACTGTGGATACTTTTTGTTTATATTGAAGCAGCCATTAGATTTAAAGATTTAAAAAACTTCCACGTGGACCTTTGTCGTCCATTTGCAGCACACTGGTGAGTGCTTCTCTGCCCCTTTCCTATTAAAGTTTATTTCACCAGGAAAATGAATAATCAGGGCTTTTTACTTGGGTTCAGGGCTTGGCTGTTCAGTGTTTCCCTCACACTTTTGCCATGAAATATTCCATGAGAAATGTGTGTAAAAAAGGACCCAGTGTCACCTTTCTGTGCTGTGAGGAATTTGTTGTGTGGACATTCCAACCATTTCTCAAAAGCTCCTGTGGAACAGCAAATTCTAAATAATTCTAAATAATTTCCTACAGAAGTTATTCCCAGGTGTATATACTTGATTAATTTGCTATCATAGCTATAATTTGATTAATAATATTGCTTTTTATTTTTTTTTTTCCTCCTCAGCATTGGCTACCCTGTTGTGTGGAGCGGCTTTGGCTTTAAAAGTTACGTCAGCTACAAGATGCGTTTGAGGAAGCAGAAAGAGGTGCAGAAGGAGAACGAGTTCTACATGCAGCTCCTGCAGCAAGCACTGCCCCCAGAGCAGCAGATGCTGCAAAGGCAAGAGAGGGAGGCAGAGGAAGGCAAGTTATCCCTTCATGTGTTCTCTGTTCCCTGCTGCTCCAAGAGAAAACAAACCCCAGACGTGCTGAGGAGCTGCTCCAGCCCGGCTGGGTTGGGTGGGAGTGTGGGGAGCTCAGAGGGGCAGGAATGAAATCGGTTTGGAGTGGTTGGTGTGGCAGGAAAAGTGAATTATGGCCCCTCTGCTCAGCTCTTCGTTAGCAGCTGCATCTGTCTGGTCAGTCAGTGTTGGGTGAAGCTCTAGTATTTGTTGTTAAATCCCTGTTTCCTGCCTGGAATGAGTCAAAAAGCCTTAAAATAGGTGACTTTGGATTCTCTTTTCTAGAGAATCTCCAATACTGGTTGTTTCCTGCAGGAATTATGGATGTGTCCATAATGATTTTTCTTGCTGTGGCACGGTATTGATGGATTTAATGAACTAAGTTGGGGTTTTTTTCACTTTGGTGTTGCAGCAGCCAAAGGATTATCTGATATGGATTCCTCAATACTCCTGCAGCACAATGGAGGCATTCCAGCCAATAAAAAAATCTCTGCAACGTTGCCAGAGCTGGAATATCGAGAAAAAGGGAAAGAAAAGGACAAGGATGCAAAGAAACACAATCTTGGAATAAACAACAACATTTTGCAACCTGTAGACTCTAAAATACAAGAAATTGAATATATGGAAAACCATATCAATAGTAAAAGATTAAATAATGATCTTGTAGGAAGTACAGAAAACCTCTTGAAAGAGGACTCATGCACTGCCTCGTCCAAAAATTACAAAAATGTCAGTGGGGTTGTGAACTCCTCACCCCGCAGCCACAGTGCAACCAACGGGAGCATCCCCTCCTCATCCTCTAAAAATGAGAAAAAACAGAAATGTGCCAGCAAGAGCCCGAGCACACATAAGGACTTAATGGAAAACTGTATTCCTAATAACCAGCTAAGCAAACCAGATGCACTGGTAAGGTAAGTTGGGCCTGGGCCTTGTCTCCTCCTCCCTTGGTCCGTCAGGACTCAGGGCTTCTGTTTGCTTTTTATTAGGAAAATGTAATTTGTCATCATGTAGAGAATTGTGCAGTGTGGGATAAGATCTGCTGGAGATGTCTGGAGCTGTGTCCCTGGTTTTTGTTTGATATGCAGCCTGGAGCAGATTGCTTCATTTCTGGCTCAGGATCTGCTGCCCCCCTACCTCACAGGTCTGTTGTGAGGCACCATAAATACTCTGGTAGAAGGCAGGAGAAAAATGTGGAGAAAATCAGCTCGTGTGTCCTTGACAGCTCTTCTATGGAGCAACCTTTGCCTCTCCAGGGGCTTCAGTGGGGTTTCTTGCTGCCTGAACAGGTGTTTTTGTTTTGTTTTTCCTTTGAAGTGTTTGGCTTTTGCTTTAATCTTTGATTCCAAGTGTGGAGGCAGAGAGTGCAGCCAGGCAGTGCTGGTGTGGAGCTGAGTTCAGCTCTGCTCACAGCCCTGGTGCAGGCACAGGGCACAGGGATTGGTTTGGCTGCCTGGGGATCTGCCAGCACGGAGAACTCCCAGCCTTACATCTGCTCCTGGGAAGTTCAGAGGGAGATGGATCTGTGAGGTGCAGTGGCTCACTTGAGACAGATGGTGCTGTCATGTGCTGCCAGGAAAAGCACCAGTGAGGAAAATGCTGTGACTGTGCATGGAGGGATGTCTGGAACAAAAACTGTTCCACAATTCTGCCCTTCTCCAGCATTTTCCACCTGCCTCGTGTCTCTCTTATTCCTCCTTCCACCAAATCAATGTTGGCCAACTTAATTGGCACATCAGGCTTGTTTTCCCTGCAGGTACCTTTGATAATTGGGCTTTTGTCTCTGAGGATTTGTGCTGTGGGAACACGATTGCTTCCATGGAAATATTATTTTCTCCTCTGATAATCACTCTGCCCCTGATTGACATACTCCTCCCAATTAAACACCCGGACTAATTGATAGCTAAATCAGAAAAGCAGCTGATCAATCTGATCTGTGAATCCAATGCAGCCAGGATTGATGGGCTGCAGATTGTGCTGCCCCTGCCCAGGGCTGCCTGGCTGCTCCCATTCTCAGCTGGCAGCTCTCCACTCTTTATAAGGGAGAGAAGGGTCAGCTCGGTTTGCTGCTCTGCAAACATTCCTAAGCCTTGAGAAGAGGGAAGGGAAGGCTTTTAGGAATGATCTGCCAGCCTTACAATTGTGTGGCTGTGACAGGCACTGAGATTTGAACCTGGTGTGTTTAAAGTTTAAATTTTGTGTTGAAATCCTTACATGGGAGCTTAGAGGAGGTGCCCAAGGTGAGGTTTGGATCACAGAAATGAGTCCACAACAAAACAGGCTGTGTCCTTAGGGAATTCCAGCTCCTGGAACTCGCTGGGGAAGGACAGAGAACACAGCTGTACTCTGAAAGTGCCTTACTCTGCCCTGAGAGGGAATTTAACTTCTTCAGACAAGTGTTTCTGGGATGTGTGGGTGTGGATTTGTGCCACAAATCCTGGAGCTGTTCCTTGTCCCTGATGTCCCTGTGCAGGCAGCCCAGGAGCAGAGGGAACTCCAAACCCCAGCATCCTGCTCCCAGCTGCTGCCTGAAATCATTCATGAAATCTTGTTTCTGCTCAGCCTGGCTGTGTAACTCCCACACCACTGGGAGCATAAACTCACCTGACAAATTGGATGGGATGGATGCACTTAAATTTAAAAATTCATGGTGCTTTTTTATTTTAACCTTGTCAATTATCCCATCCCAGGAGTGCCAGGCATTTGTTCATCATCTTTTCCACTTCCAGGAGTGTTATTCATTCCTGTTATTAAACTTTCAGCCTGGTGGAGCCTGAAAAGGGCTGAGTGAAGTCCTGCATTTGTTCAGGCTCAGGTCAGATCTGCTCAGCTTCCAAATAAAGCTGCTTTTTGTGACTCAGTGTCCAGCAGCCTCGCAGCAGGACAGCAGAGCTGAGCTGCTTTCCTTTTGTGTCCTGCCATGATGGCCCTGAGCTGAGTAACCAGGAGCAAATGTGAAATATTCCTGCTGCTGCTGGGGACTTGGGATTGACAGGGCTGGAGACAATGGAGAGCAGGAGTTTTACAGGGTTGTTCATTCTGAAACACTTGATGTGATATCCCTGGAAGGGTCCAGCTAATTAAGGTTTAGGTATGTATTTTATATATACAATATTTGAAGCTAAACTTTTATTTTTTGCTCTGTCTGGTGGAATGTCAGAGCCTGAGTGGTTTTGTGGTGAGGAACTTCCTGATGGCCATCCCTGGGAATTGTTCCATCCTTGCTAGCCAGAGCTGAGGGATCCCAGAGGCTCAGGCACCCCTGGGGTTTTCTGAGCCATCTCCTGAGGGTGCTGAAATCTGCTGGTGCTTGCCAAGCCCTTCATCCCTGAATCTCTGTGATCTGAGAGNTTTTGTGTTGAGGAACTTCCTGATGGCCATCCCTGGGAATTGTTCCATCCTTGCTAGCCAGAGCTGAGGGATCCCAGAGGCTCAGGCACCCCTGGGGTTTTCTGAGCCATCTCCTGAGGGTGCTGAAATCTGCTGGTGCTTGCCAAGCCCTTCATCCCTGAATCTCTGTGATCTGAGAGCTTCTTCCCCAACTCTCTGGTCCTGGGGCCAGTGGAGGGATCCATTTGGGGTCAGCCTGGTGTCCCCTTGCACTTTGCTGTCAGGAGGTACAGAGCAAATTCATTTTCCACCATTTCACTGTCATTTCTGAGGTGAAACAGATTTAGAGCCTCAATATATGGAACAAGTCCAAGCCGTAATTGCTGCAGAATTATTTTTTTGTTGTTGTTTATTGCACATTACACAGCAAAACCCATGACCTGCCCCTGCCTTAGCACCTCTAAAAATCCCTGCACTAAAACCACACACAAAGCCTGGCAGTGAACTTGGCAGAACTATCTGTATCCACAGAGGTCCTGCCTTTGGCACACGAGGTGATGAACAAGCTGTCTCATGTACTAATTATTCCCACAGATAACGAGGACATCTTCTGGCAGTTGGACTGGGAAAATTCTTGGTGAAGCAAAAGCTGCTTTGCCACAGCTTATTTCTCTTTCCTAAAATGGTGTTACCTGCAGAGACAGACTGGAAGGTTTTAATGTGAATTTCTGGCCATTTGGTGCTAATACTGTAAAATTTGGTGGCATCACTGGGCAGAGAGGGGTTGGTGCCTCTTGCTCACCCCCCTGCCTGGAGTGGCATTAAAGCAGCAGAAGGTTTCCTGTGTCAGCTGCAGGGGGGTGATGGCCAAGCTTTCCTGCCCTAGGAAGGCAAGCACAGAACAGAAAATCAGGATTGGGAATGTAAATGAGGAAAGTGGGAGCCAATCCCTCCTGCAGACCCTTCCCAAGGCAGCAGAGTGCTCAGGAACAGAGCAGCCTTTGGAAATGGCAGCTGCTTGGAGCAGGGAAAGGAGGATCCTCTTTTTCTGTGGATTCCTGGCTTTTTGGGAATGAAAGCTGCTCCTCAGAGCCTTTAATTCCAGCAGGGAGAGGAGGATCCTCTTTTTCTGTGGATTCCTGGCTTTTTGGGAATGAAAGCTGTTCCTCAGAGCCTGTTAGTTCCAGCAGGGAAAGCAGGATCCTGCCTTTCTGTGGATTCCTGGCCTTATTTTTTTTATTGGGAATGAAAGCTGCTCCTCAGAGCCTGTTAGTTCCAGCAGGGAAAGCAGGATCCTGCCTTTCTGTGGATTCCTGGCTTTTTGGGAATGAAAGCTGCTCTCAGAGCCTGTTAATTCCAGCAGGGAGAGGAGGATCCTCTTTTTCTGTGGATTCCTGGCTTTTTGGGAATGAAAGCTGCTCTCAGAGCCTGTTAATTCCAGCAGGGAGAGGAGGATCCTCTTTTTCTGTGGATTCCTGGCTTTTTGGGAATGAAAGCTGCTCTCAGAGCCTGTTAATTCCAGCAGGGAGAGGAGGATCCTCTTTTTCTGTGGATTCCTGGCTTTTTGGGAATGAAAGCTGCTCTCAGAGCCTGTTAATTCCAGCAGGGAGAGGAGGATCCTCTTTTTCTGTGGATTCCTGGCTTTTTGGGAATGAAAGCTGCTCTCAGAGCCTGTTAATTCCAGCAGGGAGAGGAGGATCCTCTTTTTCTGTGGATTCCTGGCTTTTTGGGAATGAAAGCTGCTCTCAGAGCCTGTTAATTCCAGCAGGGAGAGGAGGATCCTCTTTTTCTGTGGATTCCTGGCTTTTTGGGAATGAAAGCTGCTCTCAGAGCCTGTTAATTCCAGCAGGGAGAGGAGGATCCTCTTTTTCTGTGGATTCCTGGCTTTTTGGGAATGAAAGCTGCTCTCAGAGCCTGTTAATTCCAGCAGGGAGAGGAGGATCCTCTTTTTCTGTGGATTCCTGGCTTTTTGGGAATGAAAGCTGCTCTCAGAGCCTGTCAGTTCCAGCAGGAGCAGCTCAGGGCTGCAGGAGCACAGTGGCCACTTGAAAGGAGCAGCTTCACTGCTGGGGGCTGCTTGTGCCAGAGCTGGGGCTTTGGGAGAGCATCTCAGGGCCTTGTGGGTGCTTTAAATGATAATTTTTATATAAACTCTGTTTCATTTGAGTGTAATTTCAAGGTGATTATGGGATGGAGTAAATTGAGCACCCAGACATCAATACTGGGGAGCATTAAAGCTGAATTGAGTTGTCTTGAGTTCATCCATCAATCTCCCCCGAGGTATTTGGGAAAATACTCCCTCTCAGAGGTGATCCCTGATTAATTCTCCTCCCCAGGACTGATAGGAGGTGGTGCTCAGCAAAGGAAATGGGTAAATCTGCAGTTAGAGGAATGACAAACTGAAGGAATTGACCTCACTTGTATAAACAGCACAACATAATCTGCAACTAAAGCCTCATTTAGAAAGCAGTTCTGTGTCACAATGAGTGCTGCTGTGTGCAGCAGCAGGGAAAAACATCTTCCAGAACTCGGCTTTTCTTTGCTCCCCCTCCTCTGCAAAGAATTTTCTCCAATAAGCCTGGAAATAAGAGACTTAAGCAGCAAATGAAATCAGAGCAAGAATAACAATAATCTGAAAAACGCTGGTTTAGTGGGTCATTTATCATTGTAGCAGCAGTGCAGCCTGTTCCAGAGGGGAGGAGGGCAGCTCCCTGCACTGCTCTCTGCTTGCAGCTGTGATTTTTTTTATGGCTTTGTGTTGATTTTCCTGGATGTGCTTTTATTTTGGAGTGGTATTAATGTCCTCGTGGGAGAGGTGAGCTCTGTGACAGAGCAAGGAGCAGGTGTGGGTCTGAGGGGTGACTCCCTTCTTGTTTTCTCCTTCTTAATGAAGTTGTCTCTGCCTAATTGGGGCAGAGGAATCACCAGGGGAGCCTTTGCATGATGATGGATTATGCTCTTCCTCACTCTTTTTAGGGAGACAGGAGCCTGCATTTGCTCTGTAATTGGCACAAAGCAGATATTCTCTGCTCTGGTGTTTAAAGCTGGAGCAAAACCTTCAATGTAATGAAAAGGAGTAATTAAAACCTGCTAAAATCTTCCTGTAAAGCCTCATTCCCAACAAGCCCGTTGATGAAGCAATTTCCAATGGTTTTGTGTGGCATTGACTGGAAAGAGAGGGATTTTCTGTGTTAATTTTTTTTTCTGGCCCCTTTGGGGTGATCTTGTGGATGTTCCACCCTCCCTGAGCCCCCATCCCACAAATTCCCTACAAACAGAAGGAAAAATGTGGCTGTGTCCTCATTTCTGCAGGGTTGCATCCTGCAGGTTTTTCCCAGCCCAGTCTGGAGCAGTCCTGGGAGCACTCAGGTGCAGGAATGCCACCAAGCAGATGGTTCCACAACCCTGAACTCACAGCAGTTCCTCATTGCCAAAAATATAAATTCAGCCTGTCCTGTGCCAGCACCTCTGGGCTGTTCAGGCTTTATGAGCTCAGGGCTTCTTTTCCTGGAATATTCAATACCTAAATAAATCCTGGGGTATCTTAGTTTGGCACAGTCTGAGCTATTTACAGCACTTATCTTCAGTTATCACTTCAGTGTAGCCATGGATATTGAAATTATTTATGNCATCCCACAAATTCCCTACAAACAGAAGGAAAAGCTGTGGCTGTGTCCTCATCTCTGCAGGGTTGCATCCTGCAGGTTTTTCCCAGCCCAGTCTGGAGCAGTCCTGGGAGCACTCAGGTGCAGGAATGCCACCAAGCAGATGGTTCCACAACCCTGAACTCACAGCAGTTCCTCATTGCCAAAAATATAAATTCAGCCTGTCCTGTGCCAGCACCTCTGGGCTGTTCAGGCTTTATGAGCTCAGGGCTTCTTTTCCTGGAATATTCAATACCTAAATAAATCCTGGGGTATCTTAGTTTGGCACAGTCTGAGCTATTTACAGCACTTATCTTCAGTTATCACTTCAGTGTAGCCATGGATATTGAAATTATTTATGGGTCAGTGTAAAGTGGGGTTCAGGTGTGTTCCTCTATTGGAACAGCATTTTTCCACCTATTTATGAAAACCTGGATTGAAACCAATCAGCTGTTGGCACACCCCAGTCTGGTGGTGGTTCCTACAGCTTCTTGCTCTCTTTAATTAAAACATTTGCACTCTCTAAAACACTGGGCTGCTGCTTTTTTGGCAGGTGAAATGTAACTCAGATTTTTTTTGCCCAGAAACTGCCCTGTCCATCATTTAACTGCACAGGGTGGCACCACTCACCTAAAACCAGCTGCTGGTGCTCCCATTTTGGGGCTGAGGTTGGAATATTTGGTCAAGTTTGCAAATTCTTTCCCTCAGCAGAGCAGCAGGTGTTGAAGTGATTTGTGCACTTCCCTCTGAGGTGGGTATTTGCTTTGTGCTGTTACTATTTGCCCGTAAGATGATTTTTTTTTTCCTGTTTAAGGGTGCTTTTACCCATTTATAGTGCACTGAAGGAATTCCCCTTCCCAGGAAGGCACTTCCATAGAACTGGAGAGGCAGCTTTGAGCTGTCTGAGGTGTCCCAGCCTTCAGAGGCTGCTCCTGGCTCTTCATTCACCCTCTCACCTCTCTGGGCTGTTTTAGCTGTTCCAAACCCACTTCCATGGATTTCCACAGCTTTGGAGATTCCACATTTCCCCTCTGGATTCAGTGGCACAGGATGTTCTCACTGCTCATCTCTCAGTGCCTTTTAGGCTGAGATTTCTCTGCACTGAAGCCCAAAAATGTTTCATTGAGAAATCAAAAAGCTCCAGCCATTCATCTGCACTGCTGAGAGTCACTGAGGGCAGCTCTTTTTGCCTTTTGTGATTGTTCTCCTCATCTTAATGTCCAACTGCCACGAGTTCAGAATGGAACCCTAGGAAATAAAATCACCTTCATCTTCTTTATGGGCATTTTAAAACTCTCAAATCAATAGCTGGCAGAGCAAAGGAGGATTGTGTGAGAATGGCTGGGGTGTATTTGCTTTAAATAAGTGTGTAAGAGAGTTCAAAAAGGCTGATTATTCACCTGTGATGTGTTTTCTTTCTAAGAATCAATAACCTTTTTTGTGGGGGGAAAAATCAAAGTGAGCTGAGTGCCTCTCTTCCGAAATGTGTGTTTTATTTAAAAATATTTTAATTAATAAGATCACACGAATCTTTCAGGAACTTTCCAAAGCTACAATTTCAAGTGTAGAGCAGATGGTCTCTGTTCAAGAGCAATTAAAACTAAATTTACTGACTCCTGAGCTGGGGATGACTTAACACATCCTCGTTCCTCAGCATGCACATCATGTGCTGCAAGAAAATACCAACATGTTGAGGTGACAATTCAGCAGCCTGGCCCACAGCTCAGCTCTGGGTAACAAATCAAACTCAGCATTTGTGGCCAGAACAAAAATCTGTCTGTGTGTGGCTCTTTCCTGGTTTAGAACTTCTCAGACTTTAGAGAAAATGTAATTCCATGGGCTTTGTTTCACCACTTGCCAGCACATGGAAGCGAATTCCTGTGGGAGGCTCTGAGGTGTGTGTGCCTTACATGGAGCTGTCCATGGGGAGTTATATAAAAACTGATTATTTAGCAATAATCTTGGGGAATTGTGAGAGCTGATTGTTTGGAGGCTGAAGGTTTGGCAGATGGTGCCAGGTTTATTCTGCTGTTTGTGCAGAGCACACCTGAACCTTGGGGTGAGGTGTCCCAGCCTTTAGAGGCTGCTCCTGGCTCTTCATTCACCCTGTGAGGTTCACTTCCTTGGTAAAATTTAAGAAGTTTAATAAAAAGACAATTAGGAGACAGATTAAAACAAATAATTTTTGTTTTCAAACAAAAATTTTATTTTATTCAAACAATAATTTTTGTTTTCCTGGCATTCAGCCAGGAGCACACCTTCCCATCGCAGAAACACTGCTTTAAATGCACCAGCTTGTTGAATATTCCTCCTGCTTTATTCAAATATTCTTTTGCTTTGTTTCAACCCCCAACTGTTTCTCCTTGTGGCTCCACTCTGTCCCCACTCTCCCTGATAAATTCTTCCTTTGGGTTTCTGGTGGTTGTCTTCATCCAGATGGGATAATCCAAGAATGTGAAGAATTTCCTGATTATCTTTATGATTCTCTGAGTTAGCTACAAAAAGCATCTTACATCACATAGTTTCTATTTTAATATTATTCTATAGCCTAAGAAATAGATATTTATCACACTACTATTTCTAAGTATTTTTAATAGCAGAAATAAAAAACTATATTCATGCAGCAAAGTTTTCCAACGTTATACATCTAGCATTCATTTTAATATTTGCAAAAAGCCAGTAATATCATATGTACTTAAAACAACCCTTTTGTGGATGCTGACAGCCTCATCAAACATCAGGCAGCAGCAGAGCCTGGGGGAAAGCTGTGAGAAGGAATTAAAAACACTCCTGGCACCTGCTGTTTGCCCACTTGTTTACCTGCAAGATGTTTATGAAAAGGTGTTTTTCCTAAATAGCCAACGATGGGGAGAGGTGTTGGTGTGAGGAGCAATTCTCTGGGAACCATCTCTAACAGGATGTGATGGTTAATAAAGGAGGCTCTTGCCTTCTGAGAGGACCGGGGTGGGTTGTGCCATTATTCAATATTCAGTATACAATATATAATATTCAATATACAGCAAGGCCACCCTCAGCTCTCTCTCGGGGCTGCAGGAAGCTGAGCGTGTCCCTTGGGCTTCCCTCTGCAGGTTGGAACAGGACATCAAGAAGCTGAAGGCTGACCTGCAGGCCAGCAGGCAGGTGGAGCAGGAGCTGCGCAGCCAGGTGAGCTCGCTGAGCTCGGCCGAGCGCGGCAGCCGCGCCGAGATGGGCCAGCTGCGCCAGGAGAACGAGCTGCTGCAGAACAAGTACGTGGGGCTGGGGGGGTAATACACAGGGGGCATGGGAGAGGGTG
>VZUA01106759.1:3063-19145 GCA_013401035.1 Horornis vulcanius
GTTTTTATTCCTTCTTCTGGAATTATGGCATGAACTAATTTTGCTCCCCTTCCTTGACCAAAGGTCATGGACTTTCAGTCTCAAGAGAAAACCAGCAAATTGCACTTAATTTAAATTCACCATTGACAAGATGCAGTAATGTGGAGTCAGATGTATGTACCCTGTTGGTCACACTTCAGTTGTGCACTGTGCTCCGTTTAGCTATTCTGGGTCAGGTGGAATGACCCAGAGGAACAGCTGTGTGTGTGAAAGTCATAGTTCCTTCTTTGCTCTCTTTACTTCTGCAGTTCTACTTCTTCATCGCGTGTCTGTGGGAGAAGGGAGTGCTGCTTTCTCTGCTGTCTTAGGGAGGCTCATTTCCCTTCACTGGTGTGTGATTTAGGGCAAGGGTTATGGAGCAAATGGCAGCGTGACCCTTCCTGTTTATCCAGTGCTAATTGCTGGGTGCCAAGGGTCCTGCTCTCACAGAGCTCCAGATGGGGTCTGGTCCAGGACCTAACTCATTGTTCATAGACACACAGACAGAGGGAAGCAGCCTGTTGCTGTCCTCCTGCTGACACCCCTGATCCCAGCAGGCAGGAAAAGAAAGGTGTGGTGGTGCTCACTCCAGTGAGGGTCTCTAAAACACATTATAGGTCAGTAGAGCACATCAGCAAGGATGCAGTTTAAAATCAGCTGTAATTTTAAACCTCTAAAAGCTATATATTTAGTTTAAGCTTGTTGGAACCCTCACAGTCCACAGCCAGTGCTGTGTATCAATGATCAATCATTCATCCTACCATTCTCAGAAAGGTGCCTAAACCAGACTTTTCAACAAGCAACCAATTCACCTCCCTCCAAATTGGCTGTAGCAGAATCCAGAGTATGACCCTTCAGGCAGGAGGTCAACATGCTCTGTTTACAGCTTGAGTTTCCTTCAAAGCACCTTCCTGGTAGATAATGATATTTTTCACAGTCCATTAAAGTGTGTGCATGTTTTTAAGAGAGAGGGGTGGCAATGGTAGGTAGTGACTGAGAGCAGTAGGCGAGGCAGGAAATGTTGACAAGAGAGACACTGAAGGTGTCAGAGTGATGTGGCTCAGGGCAGGTGTGAACTGTCACAATCAAACATGGCAGAGAGAAGATGGGCAGCCCAGGAAGGCTCCTTGTCAATGACTTCGTTGGAATAGTGGGAGCTAAAGCAGGGACAAAGGTACAGCATCATCACAGAAGAAAGTCCTGCATGGTCTTAACAGGATGTTAAGTGAACCTCAGGAAATCTGAGGTGGATATACAGACTAAAGGAGAGAGCTGGGTTAAAGATGAAATAGACAGCAAAAACTTGAATCAATTTCCTTGACATCTGCTAGTGCATGAAACCTAAGGTGTGACATATAAGGAACACTTTAATTGAGAGAGTGGGGAGAACTGAAGTGAAGGACATTCCCAAATCTGGGAGGGGTACATCGCTGCAGCTGCACGGAGCTGTCACAAGCTAGAGACCAGCCTTGGTGATATTTCTCTAAGCAAAGTCTTTTAAACCAGGAGAAGGCAAATCTTTCTCCAAGTTCACTGGGAGCAGATTGAGGCCATGTGTTGATGGATAAAAACTTAATGTATGACTTTATAGTCACAATCACCTGTAGTAAGAGGAAAATACAGGACCAGTCTCATATGGTAGTGTTTCACAGCCAGCTGCTGCAATCACAAATGCATGCATGAAATGCTGAGCTGGGGAGATTCCAGGTGAGAAATGAAGTAGCTTGTGTGCCATGTCAGTGCCATATCAAAAAAGCAACCAGAGAGTTGTGTTTAAAACCAAAATATAAGTTTCCACCTAAACAACACCTTCTTAGGATCAACCAGGTTTTTCTCACTTATTGACAGCCAGAAGTTTTGTATGTCTGCCACTGCTTCCTCAGTGCAATAAGCCTATGATCATCAATCTGCAACAATGCGTACTTCCTCTTGCTTAGGAAGGAAAGAGTGCTGCAAAGTCATAGGAGAAATTCTTATCTAAAAAAATGTCCTGTGCTCTGAATTTAGTCAGGACACCAGCAAAGAGGAATGAATCAAATATACAGTGTATGAAGCACCAGTTCAACTGCCAAGTGTAAAACCATGAGTAATGTCCTATCTGTTATCAGCTGATTCACTCAGGGAATTTTCAATGTGTTTTAAACCCAAGATAACTGTCCCTGCCAGTATCAGAGCAATGGCATTTCTCCTGATGACCTCAGATTTGGTTTGATAAGTTCTTCCATCACATAAAGTGACTGTGGAAGGGCAGTCAGACCTGAACATAGATTTATGAAAAAGCAAAATTTAGCCTCAATATTGCAATCTTGTTCCTTATGCACACAATAGAATCTATAAATTGATGGTATTTTTTTAACTATTAAATACATTTTAACAGCGGCTTGTGTCAGGCTTTGGAAGGGCAGACTTCTAACATTTTGGAGTCTATCACTTAAAAATCTTATCCTGCATTTTGATAAGAGAGAAGGGTCCTCTGCTAAAGGAAAGAAAGACAATTGATCCAATAAGTCTTAGCAGCAGCCAAGATAGCTTCATGGTATTTGATTTATGTTCCTGTGAGGCAGGGGTAGTGGTCTAGACTGGGAGGTTGGATGGTTGTCTGCATGCATTTGTCTCAACCAAGAAGCAAACTTCACCTCACTGAAAATGGCTCTGTGTGTGGTGGCTTAAATTTTCAGTGCTTTAGGAGACATCCAGGCTGAAGAGAGCCAGCTCTCTTTCGCTGGTGTGGCTGAGGGCTCTCTTTCAGGTGAGTACCAGAGCATTCTCCAGGCCTTTGGGCAGATGCTGCACATCATGGGAATTGGTAAATGGAGATCTACAGGAAAACATCATGCAGGCCTGGATGGGGTAGCCTGGGTTTGGCAAGCAGGGGCAGAGGAGGGAGAGATGTCTCTCGGTTAGAGGGCTGCCTCAGCAGTCACAAACAACCCCTGAGTTCACCCATTGCCTCCTTAGCTCCCTGTTGCTACAGCACATTTTACTTGGGCTGTGCAGTGTCTGGAATTGACATCAGACAGGATTTGCACATAGAGAAGGGGTAACCAGGGCAATATATTATAAGTGGGAACACAGAGAAGAAGAGCAAGAGAATTTGATGTTTATGCCTCCAGGCAGGGGCTATAGATAATTTTGATGAGTAGTTGTAACCAGACAGCAAAATTAAGCTGTGATCAGTAATTTGATGGTAAGGTAAAATGTTTTGGTGATAGAAGAGAGTTGGTGCCTGCAATCAATCACTCCATAAACAGAGGCAAGTCTGGAAACTGATCAGGACTTTTTGCAGATAGTCAGAGATTTAACCAAAGACAAGGAAGAATCCTTGACTCCTTCGGTTTGATTAAATGCAGGTTCATGTATTATCTGCTGCAAAGAATATCTGTGACTGTGAAAGATCATTGCTGGTGAGGCACACAAAATGTCAGCTGCTGCTTTTAGGGAATTGAGCAAGATCTATTGCCTGGTGATAATTAACTATCCATCAATAAATGATAAGTGCTCCAGGAAATCAACACAAGAACGAAGTTGTTCAAAGGAGAAAAGCAAGTCATTAGAAGGAGCAAATGTACTGGAACATCTACAGGAAATAGATAGCACATCAAAAAGCACAGATCTGATACACATGAAGGTGGTGGAGGGTTGGTAGGAAGACGTCAGAGTTGCAAGAATCTGGCTGGAGGCTGCAAAATGAAAAAGTGATGAAAAGAAAACTTCCAAAATAGGCCAGGCTCATTGCACTGCACTGATGGGACTTGACACAGAGTCTGTCCCTGTTGCACCAGGCTGACTATCAGCAGAAATTTAAAGATAACATCTGCCAGCAGAGAGAAAAAAACCCCAACATTTCAGTTTTCCAGATAGAACAATCATCTCCAGTAGTCCAAACCTCAAACCCTGCCAGACACTCGTGGGGCTTCTCAAGATAGGCAGGAGCATTTATTAGCAGATGCACTCTTCTGACAGCAGACAGCACTAAACCTCCACTAGTCATGGGGAATCTCAGTGTTTTAGTGGGTTTTCCTCTGTCCTGATGCATAAGGCTTACTTCATGACCTTTGTTCTTCTTGTGAATGTGCTTACAAAAGTTTGAAATAGCCTTCAGTGTTGTCTTTTATTCTACATTGTTCCTACTGTGCCTTTGGTTAGCATCTTTCAGCACTAAACAATTACAGTGAGTCATGTTAGCTGGCAAAATGGTGGGAAAGGTGAATGAACCTCCATGTTTGACCCAACCTGAAGCTTTGGGGAGGACAAGTGCCCCAATGATTACTCTGTCTTGGTGCCCCTGGGTTTAGATTACAGGAACTGAGTTTTAGGCCCTCAGTTCTACAGTGGCAAAGCTGTTTGCAGGTGGAGATGAACTTCCAAAATGTGGCAGCAAGGACATGAGAGAAGGAGAGAGTGCCTAAAGTGTCATGTTTGAATAAACCTTCTGCCAGAAAAAGGAGAGCTCAGGTGCAGGATTTCTAAGCTTTGCAGTTATTTCTGGATCCTTTTTATGCTGCAGTTGTTAGAGGTAAAAGGAAGCTAGGAAGAAGTCATTATAAGTATAGGAATCATGATCCTGATGTTTGTTAATAATATTTTTCTAGCTGTGGTGAGGATGAAAGAATGGCTGAAAACAGAGACGTGGTCTGCCTGGGCATAGAAATTGGAGCTGCTTGTCCATGTCACAAAGCTCCTTCTCTTTGCTGTCCAGCTAACCAGTGTTTTTCAGCTTACCCTTGTGCCATGATGATCACATAAGGGACATGTGGGAACCTAAATTATTGATGGAAACAAAGACCTTAAAGGGAAATTAGATAAATCTTTAGCGATTCAGGGTTTAATAATCCTGCTGCCTGTGGAGTAACTCATTTTTCAAGCACTTAGGTTTTTGAAGACAATGCCTAGTTGGAAGTTCTGAGATGAGTCTGGTCTACCTGGGTCCAGCAAAGGTAGAAAACGGCTCTCTATTATATGGTTACAAAGACAAAGCAGGGCAACAAGTGGCAGAGACTGCAAACATAGAAAGAGGGAAGGAGAGGGAAAGAGGAATCTTTATGATGGTGGTTTATTAACACTGCAACCCATCGGCAGAACCAGAGTTCTGAGAATAGGATGTGTGTTATTTCTGGGTCAGCCATGCAGATTTTATTGTTGGAAATCGCTGTGCTTCCTGGCTTTGGCATAATTCTGAACTCAAGTGTCAAAAGCCTAAGGAAGGCTAATACTTCAGAAAAAACTCTTAATGCATGGTTTTCCTGTGAGTGACAGCCTAGGGTTTCCCCAGGTGGACTGAATTAAATCTTCCCACCCCTCTTACTCAGGAGCTGACTTGGTGGTTGAACAGCTGGAGTTGCACTTGCAGACCTCTCTCATGCTGGCTTTGTTGGTGCTGCAGCAAGCTGCCTGCACAGCTGTCCTGAGGTCACCCAACCAGGGTCTGCCACCAGTCCCAGTGGGGAGTTTTGCTGCCCTCAAGCCTTGCTCCTTGGCAGGTCATTTTTTTTGAGTGGACTTGACAAGGCTAACAATATTGCCAAACCTCATTCCTGACTTTCCTCATACCTTCTGCCTCTGCAAGGCAGTCTCATCCACTGGTCCTTGCATGGCTTCCTGGCTGCTTGAACTCTGGGAATTTCCAAGGCAAAGCCCCACCCAGTCAACCAAATTTCAAAGATCTCAGTAGATCTCAGTATAGAATTGGCCATCATCTCCTGCTTATGTCATGGTAATACAAGGTCTTCTGAGAGGTTTTTTTGTTACCAGGTTTTAACCATGGTAGGTGAAGGCATTATGAAGTTATTTTCTATTCCCTGTGTGAAGTGCCAGCTTATTTCATCTTACACATGTCGATGAGAGATCAGCCTGAATTAAGTTTGTTTTAGCTCTTAAATCACATTTTTCAATTGTTTAAATAGTTCAGACAGAATTTGCACAGTAACATTTTAGCTTTTTATAGCTGGCAAGAAGTAATACAAATAATTACTGTCTTCCCTGGTGGGTTTTATCTGATTAAAGTGACATGTCTGGTTATGCAAGATATTTGAATAGAGACATTCAATAAAGTCAGTAACATTTAATTTCTCCTCTTCGCCTCTTTTTTTTCTTTTTTTAAGCTACATTTCATATTTATATAAAAATCTTGTTTTAAGGTTTGGGATATTTTTCTTAAAAGATTTTACATAATGAAGCATTTTGGGAGCATATTTTATGTGCTTGTAATGAAATACTTCCTCACACTATAGCAAGGTGCTAATGTATCTTGTTCATGCTAAGGAGTACAACATCTGTCTGAACTAACTGCTGTGGAAATACCACTGGAGTAAGGAATGAGCCAAGATGGAAGCCAGAATTTTTTCCCCAGATTGCAACTTGGAACTGATTGAAGGAAGGAGAAATCAATTGGAAGCTGCTTGTGGTGTCAAGGGCTTGTTGAACTTGCATAGAAAAAGTCTTTTGTAGCATGTTTTGCTAGTACTAAATTCCCTAGGACTTTATATCCTTGATAAAACTTTCCACTCTTCCCTCCATTACCTGGCTTCATATACAGAAACATTTCTTTCAAAAGGCTCAATGCCTGAGTCAGCTTTCAGCATTGGGTTCATTGGCACATGGGCACTAAAACTGAGATGTTTAGATTCCAGACACAGTTTTAAATCTTTTAGGCAGTGAATTTTCAGGTGTTGTGATGTAGAATTTTCACCACACTCCTGCAAGAAACAGCAATTCAAACATCTTCCCCAATTAGTCTCTGAGGCATGTGTTCTTTAGGTGGTCAGATCAGGTTGCCATGGTGGTATTTTTAACTACAAAATATCTCTCATGTTATGAACACCAGGAAGGAAAAATAAGGTTTTTAGGGTTCTAAGCAATATACAATATCTATGAGACCCATACTTTCTGTTAGTCAAAGCTGGTGTTTGTATACATGCTTTAGGAAGCACTGGCTGGCCAATATATTTTGTCTTAGACAAAAAGGCAGATGGTAGACGTGATACTTGCCCCAGGGAGCCTTGAGTCTCAAATTCCTTACAGAGGGAAGCTTTGGCAAGGTGAGGCACACCAGAAAAAGCCTGTCTGCAGGGCTGCAGGACCCAAGGCCACCGCTCTCCCTGCAATGGAAGATGCCCACAGGGCTGGTGCTGCTGGTACCGGGGATCCCTGGAGCTCCCTCTCCTGTGGCAGGGGCCTCAGGGCCCTTTCATGTGTCCCTCTTCTTTAGGCTGATGTAAAATACTGCCTAGCTCTCATCTTTTCTATCCTGCTATTAAAATACCCACCAGGTCCCCAGCTCCTTTTGTATGTTGGTTCCTCTTTTTTTTATGGTTTTGGTTTAGATGTGACATTTCCCTTGGTTTTGTGAGACTGCTGAAGGTATTTTGCTCTATTTTAGAGCTGTCAGAGGGCTGCATTTAGATTTCTGTGTAGATTACATGAGGCCAGTGAGGTTGAATGGTTTATAGCTCCTTTCCTCCCTAGTGCTGCCCTGTGCTCTGAGTCCTATAAGCCAACACATTGATATTTTGCCCATAAAAATGATGCTATCAAATGCAGCTTCCCATATTGCTTATATTACTCTATCGTTACTAATGTTCATTGATTTCTACTAAAAATCCTTCACAAGTACTAAAATGCTATCTGGAAAGACACAAACATCCACAGCAAAAATGAGAAATGGCATTTCTTTTTATTAACACTGTTTTTCCTTGAATCTGATCACTGAGGCCAGCTTAAGCTGTTTCAGAATATTTATAGAAAGGGACCATTCAAAGGGAGTTTAGGCATGGTTCAATCCTACTTTAAGAACACTTTTCCCCGTCAACATAAGATGAAGTGGTCTTGGCTTCAATGAGAGCCTTCCCCTACCCTTGCAGAGACTCAGGACACTGAGGACAGGGCAAACATAGATTTATTTACCATGGATTTTAACTCTCTACATCAAAATACTCCTCATTGACCTGCCCCAATAATTCTGCCTAACTGAAGAGAGATTCCAGGAGGGCTTCAGTGCAGCACTATAATAAGCAACTGCAGAATAATTTATCATTCCTGATGGCAAAGATTAAAAAACTCACCATTTATTTCAAATAGATGAGTATGACACCTTAACAATTCTGTCTTTTCCTTACTGCAGACATTTCCATTTCAAGCCCTGACAATATTAAGGAAGAGATTTATTGGAGTTCATCACACAGCCTGAATCCTTTGGAGTCAAGGTATTTATAACGATGTAAAAGTGACAGTGTCAACAGTGATTTAAATCATTTATTCTCCATGATAAACACTATGTTGCCCTAAAATTTAAGGGATGCATTGAGAACATAAGTCACTCAGAATAAAAACCAAAGGCAATGGCAAATGATTTGGGTTTGCAAAACCCATTGTGACACAAAATGAAAGATTGAATGAGAGAGTCTAACAATGAAGTCATAATATCCATGAGATAAATTCTCATGATATTTCATAAGCCAATGAGATAAAGACAGATGTCCTGTGTGAATGCAGTACCTACCTTTATACCTGAAGAAGTCAGCATTGAATTTATCAGCAAAAATATAAAGTACAGACAAGATGTTTGATGCTTGCCTGACAGCAACTGCTCTGATCATTTTGTGTCATGAAAGTTTGGTGTAAATCAACTCTTGAACAATGTGTTAGATGTACCCTTGGATAAATTAAAAAGCAAGATATGGAGAAGGAGGAAAAAAGGAAAAATCAGACTTCCACCTTAAATTTCTGTAGTTTTTATCAAGGTAGGAAGAAATGCAAGGGAATGAGGGAAGGCAGGAGATGTCAGTCAAGGTGGCTGAAAGAGAATAAGAGAATTGATCTGAGTGAACAGGGAAATTAACAATGATGGAACAAAAATTGTTAAAAAGAAATGTTGTGATCTCAGGAACCTTGGGGACAGATCTAAACTCAGAAGTCCTCTCTAGAGGCTTAAAGTGAGGAGTCACTGGTGAAACAAAGCAGTTAGGTCTCCAATTTGGCACACAAGGTACAAGCAGGTCCTTCTGTCCATCAGGAGCTCGGAGAGCAGGAGAAGAACAGGGAAATGAAGAAGTATCCTCAGTAGCTTGAGAGACCTAATTGCCAAGCTATGCTATAATCAGTCTATCCAGTATTTTTTCCTATTCCCTTGGACTTAATTCCTCAAATTTCCTTCCCTCTTTTCTAGCTAAGCTGTCAGCACCATCTAAACAAATCACGGCGTTCCTCAGTGTGCCTCTCATCTACTCAAAACACACACTACCAAAATTGTTCTGTGTAAAAAGCCCTCACCAAGAAAATTCTGGTTTCTAAGTTGTAATTTTAAAAACTTGTTGATGTTAATTTCTGTTCACTTTTCAAAGAGGGTCAAAAAATTATTCATGAACTAACAAGCTATGGGGAAATTTTGTTACTATGAGGTTTTTTAGAGAATTTCTTTTCATTTCTATGGTCCGTTCAAGTTCTTCAAGCTTAAAGTGCCTTTCTTTTCAGCAAATTAGGAATTAAACTGAGTTCACCTTGGGAAGTTAATTTTCCATCAGTTTTGTGTGCAGCTGCCTAAAGTGTGATGGAACATGCACTTCAGCAGTTTTTATTTTCCACCAGTCTGTTGTGGTTCTGAAAAAAAAAACAACCCAAACCAAACAAAAACCAACCAACCAAAAAACCCAAAACAAAACCAAAAACAAACCCCACCAAGAAAATCAAGCCACCAGAAGAGTGATATAAAGGTGTTTAGAAATGTACTTATAACATGGAGATGGATGTTGTAAGAATCAGAATAAGTATCCATTTTTCCTCAACTTTTTAAATTCGAAAGGAACACTTCAAAACAATTGAAAACTGCTGGTTGAATTTGGCATGAACTCAGTGTGGACAGGAGCAATATGAGAGCTACAAATGGCTGTAGGAAAGCTATCCTCAGAGCATTTTTGTTTTCCTCGAGTAGATATCTGAGTGCTTGTGTAAGCCTGCAGTGCACTTCCTCTGTCTAAAGCATGTTTCCCTACAGACTGGCTGCAGGAGCCTCATCCTCCCCTGGAGGGATCACTGAGTCAGCAGCTGAGCAGCTGTGTAGGTGAGCATGAGTCAGCTCCAGTGGCTAAACACAGTAACTTTCTTCATCTCCCCCAAAATACATAAAAAACCACAATCCATTTCTGGGTTGTAGCACACTGGGCTGGTTAAATTGTTTGTAAAACACAGTAGCAATGGCTCTGATGAGGAGGACTGCACTCAGAGCTCTGCAGAGGAGTGTTTTTGGTTTTGTATGGCCATAAACCGGAAATACGACCTCAGCTTTCAGGGTTTAGTCCAGAAAATACTTACTCAGTGGTAAATAAATAAATATGTCTATATATTTACATATAATAGATAACCCCATGGAAGTGAGGGTTTGGGAGTCAAAGATCTTTAAGGACTCTTCTTACCCTCTATGAGTCTATGGTTCTGTATAAGCTTCGACAGAGAAGAAGAATTCCCTTTAATGAGACTGTGTGCCACAGCGAATAATATTAATATGATGTAGTGGTTTTTACAAACAAAAAATCACAGCTTTTGCCAAATTTCTTCAGCTATTAAGGAACTATTTTATTTATTAAAAAATTACTTACTACCTTGAGTGACATTTGATAGAATATGAAGTAAGAAGTTTGTTTTAAAAATACAATGAGCTGTTATATTTCAGTGTATCTCAGATGAAATAAAAAAACCCTTAGCTTTAAAAATATTGGTTCAAATGCCTAATGGAAGGTTTGCAAGGCACAGAATGAAAATTCAACAGTCAGCAAAAGCTCTGGTGGAGACAGCAGTGGAGAACAAAACTGGGTCTAACTCTTGAGCTTTGTCTGTGCCCCGTTTGTGCCCATCACTAGTATCCAAGAAGAGCAGCCAAGAAGCCATCAGTTCCCAGTGCTTTTGTCCCCCAGTCAGTGGGCTGTAAGACGTCTCCATGAGTGGTCAGTGTCCTGCTGTAGCCTGGGAATCCTTAGTTATTTATGGATATCAAGAAGAGATTAACTTGCTAACAGTCTGCAACACCTCTATGCTGCTCCTGTTCACACCATGACTGAGAAACAGGTTTTTTTGTGCTCCTTTTTATGTGCCACTCTTTACACTTGTGTTACAGGTGAGAGCAGAGCCCATGATCCTGTGGGTAAATGGGGTCCTCCAAACTGCCTCTAGCTCCTGCTTTCAAGTAGGAAACACAAAGACCTTTCCTTTCCAAGATATTGTATGCTATGGAAAACATGTGCAAAGAGGAGTAAAAATGTAAATAAGACAGTAAGACAACTAAAGTTTTTCTTTTACCCAGTGAGAAATGACAGACTCCCATTTACATCCTGTATGATGTTGCTATCTGAGTTTCTGTGTGTCTGGAGCAAAGACAGCTGCATTTTGTGTCTGCAATTCCCCAGCAGGCTGCTTTGCCTTCTTTTTGCTTTTACATTACTTCCTTAAGACACTTCCCACTTTTTCCTTTTGATAGCATATTTGTTGATGCTTCAGAGCCCAGAGACTGGACCTGTGGCTTTGGCTGATGGCACTGTTTTGAGTGGGCAGCAGTGGAACAGCCTCAGCAGGAGTGTCACTGCTTTGCAGGTGCAGCTGCGTGGAGCTGCTCACCAGCTGGGGTCAGAAGCCAGGGCACGCACAGGCTACTGAGACAAACCTGCCTGTGCACCTCTTCCTGGCCAATGTAACTCTGGTTATTTGGATTGACTCTAGAATGGCAGGCTGTCAAAGCAGATGCAAACATTTTGTACTATGGGGCCACCCTTTCTCTTTCTCCTTTGTGATTTCGAAAGGGAGCTTCACAGCTGAAGTTAGGCTCTGAAAGAAATTCTCAGGTCACCAAGGGTTGCAGTGGAGTTGGATGCTTATGGGCTCTCAAATGGAGATCTCTGAGCTCTGTACCTCTCTCTAAATACTATCTCTGCTTAAAAATCGGACTCGTGCAGCTTTATTTTTCAGGGCAGACGGAGAAGGACAAAAAACTTTTAGGACAGATTACTTTTAGACCTAGCTTATCCTGAGGTGATAGCTCTCCGAAATGTCAGCACTATTGATGTATGGATATAATTAAACACATCTACTGAAATGTCACAGCCGCTGCCCAGCCACCTGATGGGCAGCTCTGGTTGGGGGATGCTCTTAAACAGCACAGACGAATTGCTGGGATGCTCTGTGCTCCACTGATCTCTTGGTTCACAAGTGATGGAAAGCTACTGAAGGCAAGGAGGGCTAGTGAATCTTACAGAAGTGATTAGTCTTTGTCTCTAATTGTCCTAACTGTCTCTAATATGGAGAGGTTTCATGTGAACTTTCCCCACAATTCCCAATTTTTGGTACGTTCTACTGCCTGCACTTGTTTTTTTGGCCCTGATTAAGCAATGCACTTGGGTTTCTTTCCGCAAATGGCTGACTAACAACAGTCTTGTCCGTGTCTCTTTGCTTTAATTTAGATTTTATTTATTTACTGAAAGTACCTGCGTGCTAAAACTCAAAAAATCTCTTACTCCTCAAAGATGATTTTGGAATTTCTTCCTCAACTTGAATTATACCTTGCATTGCTGTTCTGCCCTGGGAAGGCTGACACAAACTGGCCCAAGATTTCTGATAAGAATGTCCCACCAAATACCAGAAAGTACACAGAGCTCAATATCCATTTTGGGAAAAGTAGGTTATGAATCTCTCCTCTGGACATGCTGAAGATTTATCTTAAAAGGAAGAAATGGGAAGGAAAAAAAATAGACAAAAAAAAAAAAAAAAAAAAAACCCTTAGCTCTTACCCTGGCAAGAAATGTTCCAGGAAATTAAAATCTTATAACTGCTGCTGCTTGTCAAAGGCCTCATGAAAAAGAAATGAAAGACAGTCACCAAAAGAAACTTGAGATGAGTTGTGGAACCCCTTCTCATTTTCTTTTTCCTTTCCTCTTCAAGGGAATTGCTTTCACCAAGCAGTGCAAAATATTAGGGCACATGCAGACAGCATTCTCCAGGAATTTGTGACAAACTGCTGCTGAGCAGGGTTAGATTTCACTATTATGTGCAAGAACTGGTTTTGGAGATAGTTTCTAATATTGTAGGCCAATATTGCAAAAAAAGAATGAGCCATTTCAGCTGTCAGTCTCATTAATTATTACACTTTCTAGTATTACTGTTATTTGTTGAGGCTACCCCATTTTTTTCCTAAGCTTTTATTTTTTAAAAATGTGACCTCTTGCCCAGACCCACAAACCTCAGGATGAAACGTGCAGACTTTTTTTCCCTCAGAAGCAGTATACTATTTAAGTTTTGATCTCCTGTATTTCTGGGTGAAATATTCCATCTTTCATTTAAGAAAACCCAGAGGTGCAAGTGGAGTTCCTCCCTACTTCCATTGTATGGCAGTGATTCTTAGGGGCTTCCCAGCTAAGATGAATGACATGTTGTGACAGACATCATTAAATATATAGCGAGAGACTGTGTCTACTGCAAAGATTATTTTCTAGATGGAAAAGATGCATAAAGGGCAGCCAAAGGAAAGTATTGTTAACTATATTTCACAAATAAGAAAATGAGACAAAAGTTAACGCCTAAAACTCCTCAGATGCATTGAAATCACTGGGAACATTGTGGATTACTGCTTTAATAAAGCAACATAACCTCTGTCACACAGGAAGCCTTTGGCAAAGAACTGAACAGAGATATTGCAGAACATGTGCCAGAGGTCAAGAGTCTAGATTTCTTTTTGAAAAAGAAAAAATAAAAGGAAGTAAAAATTTCTGTCTGTAGGGTACTGTGCTGACTCAGACAAGTAAGCAATTAGAAGAATAAAAGTATACAGTTATTTTAGAAGGTTACTTGGCAAAAGACTTCCTGCCAAGCTTTGGTGAAGCATCTGTCCAAGTAGGCAGAAAACTAATTTGTTATTTGTCTGGGAGTTCTTTAACCTGTCCTGGACCTTATAAGAAGCAGTGGTGCCATGGAAGAGCAGACCAGAGGAGTGCTGATAGGTCTGCTTCCAAGCCCATTCCCAGGAGGGCTGAAGTAGGGAGGGACCTCCAGAAGTCATCTGGTCCAACCACACTGCTCAGGCAGGGTCACCTAGCTCCAGTTGCCCAGAATCACGTCCAGAGGGCTTTTGAATATCTCCAAGGAGAGGGATTCCACAGCCTCTCTGGACAACCCGTGCCAGTGCTCGGTCACAGGCAGAAAGTGTTTCCTGATGTTCAGAGGGAACCTCCCGTGCTTCAGTTTGGGCCCATCACCTCATGTGTCACTGGGTACCACCAAAAATAACCTGGCTCTGGCCTCTTTGAACCCTCCCTTCAGATATTTATGTACTTGAGGACCAATAGGTTAAATGCTTGCAAATATTCAATATATGGGTCTTTACACACATATACAGCTGTTTGGAAAGGGCCAGGCTTGCCTTTTTATTATTTGTTTTGGGTTTATTAAATTATTTTGGAGTGGTAACATTTTTTTCACTAGGAAAGAGGTTTTCTGGGCCAATCTCCCAAACCACTTCACTACAACTTTAGGTAACCAAATAGATTAATCTTTAAATGCTACATTCTGTTAAAAATCAGGCTACAGTCCTGTTGTATGAAGTACTTGTACAAATATATTCCAGACTGAGAGCAGATTAGAACATACAGTATGCAATGACATGCAAGTTACAGCGGAGCATTGAAGACAGATAATACGAGTTCATCAAACTTGAAGGAAAACAGGCCATTAAAAAATGATTCCATGGGATTATCCTGTGATCTGCCTCTCCTCTTTCAGTTTAGTGTTCTCCTCTTAAATAGCTTTAGTAAATTTACATTTGATGAGTATCAGCTGTTCTGTTATTACCTTTACCAGGACTTGATTATCTCCCATGACACTTTTCCAGTCCAGATGTTTTTTCCATTCCACAGTTAAAATGTCTTGGACGTCTGGAATCAAAATGGCATAAGAAACAGAAAACATACAAATAAAACACATAATCTCTGAAACCTTGAACTAGAGTTTATTTCATAGAGCTGTTTTCTTTTTTTGTTAGGTGGTAAAGGGGAAATGAAATCTGAAATTCTGAGGAAAACCTGCACAGAAAAAATGAAAAAAGACATTTTCTTGAACAATATATAATTACAATTAGATCCAGTGAAACAAAATATTGTTTCTATATAGTCTGTGTGAGTACAGTGACAAATCCAAGAGAGAATATACTTGGCTACTTGCTATATCAGTATGACCCTGGTTAATGTCCACTGCTGCCTTTTCAGACAATTATAACCACTGACCATGAAGCAGGGTCTAAGTGAAGTCTGAATCCTCCTCTGAGCACAACATTCATCTCCTGTAAGAGGCAATGAGTGAAACACAAGTTTACTGCATGTGAGGCTCTGTTTAGATCTTTAAAGCAAGAATACAGAACTAGCAAATTAAGCTGAGGGTTTGTTTATTACAAGCAGGTTGCATACCTTAACTCTTCCCAAAGGATTGCATAAATACAGATCCTAAAAATCAGAGATATGCACTCAGACACAGACACTTGAATAGAATATAGCCAAATGACTTATAGCGTAATATAAAGAAAGAAATAGCCATAAAGCAAAGCATGAATAAAGCTGGTTTCATAATAACTATGATATTGACACATGGCTTATAGGTAAGCATAAATGGCCTTTACCTCTTTCTTTTTTTCTTCTTTTTTTTTTTTTTTTTTCCTATGGCTTTTATTACTTTTTCTGCTGATGTTCTAGGAGCATAGCTTTGAACCACTGGTATGCAACATAAATTACTCTTCCCTTAGTTACTGCAGACACAAGAGGCAGACAGAAGGTAGACTGCAAGCCATCTGTTTTGGCAAGAGTGCAGAAGATGGGCCAGAGAATATGAGGACAGTAGTGGAAATAGGAACTATAGACACATTAAATGAATAGAAATGAAATTGCTATGTCCAAGGAACCATGAGGAATAAAGACAAATCCTTTTTCATGATGGACCAAAATCTAGATCACAGCCAGTGTTAGTGCTACAGGCTGTGGAAGGGAAAGGAAACTCAGCACCTCCAACTTCCAGCTTTCCTATCCAATCTTGATTTTTTCAGTGTT
>VZUA01106759.1:28882-40213 GCA_013401035.1 Horornis vulcanius
GTTGCTAAAGTAATCCATTCAAAGAATTTTCCTACCCATCCAGTTTGGAAACTAGTGGCCAGGTAGACTGACAGCTTTAAACTCTCATGTCTGCTGTGAGAGTTCATGGACTCAATCAAATAATGGTGATTTATTAGTCCAGATTTGTCTGGAATTGCAATACTGTTTCCTCCTGCAGTCTCTCTCTCTCCTACCCAGAGAACATTTACACAGTCTTATAAATTTTGACTTGCCCTTGCCAGTGGTGGGCAGACTTAAGTGAGGGTAGTTCCCATTTCTCTGAGCTACTGTGTATATCTGCTGTAGATGCTGCAAGATGGTGCTGTTCTGGTTTAAAAAGTTTTCCTTTGCAATTAAAAACTTAATTTTTAGAGTCTGAGAAGTTAATATTGTCAGAAACTGATGGCCCTCTAGAGGTGAGTGTGCTAGAACTGAGTTGGCAGTGATGTCTAATTTCCAGGAGAGAGAGAGAAGTATCCCTGCAATAATTTTACTGCTCCACACTGCTTCATGTTTCACTTAGAACGAGAGACAAAAGATCAAATAAAAAGAGTCAAATATTGAACTGAATAAAAAAGGAAGGGGTTTCTTTGAGCAGAACTACAGGAAACCTTGGAAGCCTTCCCTTCGTACTGAAAAAAAAGTTCACATCTTTTGAAGTTCAAATGATGTCAAGAATCAAATCTGAACTTTGATATCAACTGTGGGACACAATGAGTACAAAAGAATGTCCATTACTATAGATTTTTCTATAATTTCTGCTCAGTTTTCATCAGCTGATCTTTTTTTGACCTTTTTTCTTGATGGCAATTACCAGGTGAAACCCTTGGGACAGTCAGCACAAGCCACACAACTAATACCTGGCTGTTCTGATGCCACTCATTCAACTGATGGAGGCACTGAGGGCTGGATCAGCCCTGTGTACTTTGCAAAGCATTCACTAAGGGGTAAAAGGTGAGACTGAGAAGAGTCAGGGCTTCTGTAGTCAAAGACTGCCCACATGAAAGCACGAAGCATTATCAGCAGTCTAGAATACAGTCTAGCAGCAGATAAAAAAAACCTAAAAGAAGGAAAATGGCACAATTTAATTTATTGCAACAGTGGGAAGATGTCACAGTAAGCCTTCACATATGTAAAAAGCTACTGCCAGTGGGACTGTGAGACAAGATATAATGGGTTTAAACTTCAGCAAGGGAGGTTAATAAAGAAAATGAGTGTGCTGGAATGTAAACAGTAGAGACACACTTGAATGACTTTCTTGGGAAAACTGAGGACTCTGTCTGTGTAAAAGCTGTGTATAAAGGACAAGTTATGCCAACATCTGTTAGAAATTTGATCCTGGTGAGTCTGTGAGAAGGGCCAGATGACTGCTCTTAGATCTTGTTTATTGCCCTTTATTACGTCTTTATTGCCCTTGGACAATATATTCCTCACTAGATTATCCACTACACATTCCTTGAAAGCTTGGCTAAGTTACCTTACATTTGCCCCTCTCTAGGTGTTCTAGCTAAAGCAACATATGTGGAACCTGGCTTTACCTTTTGTTCACACATTTTTCTGCTGAGGAGAGTTGATTGCATCCCCACTCTCTTTCAGTGCTACCAGGAAATGGGAAGCATGGAAATATATTTGAGGAGAGGCTCAGGTGGTTAAATGAGAGTGTTTAGTCTCATTTTACATTGGGGATCTGTTTCTAGAGCATCCTGCCTGGCCTTGAGCTGCCACTCTAGAAGGGCACAGGTCATATGTGTGTGCCCTGAATCTGCACCCAGATACTTAAGGATACCCTATGCCTCAGCCTGGAAATTCCACATTTAGCTTTTTTGGTAGCTGGAAGTTATAGTTAAAAAATCTGTTTCTCTAGAGCAACAACTACTGTCCTACAATGTTCTGACATTATGGATGGTGAAACAACCCTGATTCAGCACGCTGCACAATAATGTGCAGAGCAGGCAAAAAGTAACACCTGGCCAGGTCAAAAAAGGAACAGGCTGAATGCTTCTCTCTGTAGGTGCAAAAAAAGCCCCATAGGAAACCAGATCTAATAATTTCTGCTATTCATATTACCTCCTCTGGGCAGCACATTCCTTTGTTTGCACATACTAGCTACTGATCTGATAAATAATTCTGCTGAAATCAGTAAGATTATTACAATTAATTCATTTGGAGTCCTAATTACCGTGACTGAGTTAGACACTCTTGCTTTAGTAAGTGCAGGACAGAGTTTCTCTCTGCCTTTGTGCAGGTGCTCTGTCAGGAGGATTTTGCAGAAGCAGGGCTGGTCCTTGCAGGTTTTCTCATTTGGTATCAGAATGAGATGTGGTGCTTCCATCTTCTGTGTCTTCATGACGTTATTCTTGGTAACATCCTAAATTAGCTATTAATTTGCTTTATCTATTTTTGGACTGAGGCTCTATTTGTCTAAATATTCCAAATAGAATGAGTCATGAGTACCTGACTTTAATGCTTTCCATTGTATGAGCTGCAGATCTATATCATTATTTAGTTACACAAGAAAAATAAATATTCTGCACTCTGTGTAGTGATGCAAAGCCGTTGAAGCATTTTTGGTATTGCCTTCAATGGGAGCATGATTAGAATTCTTATAAGTGTTCATTAAAACCTCAAAATACCTGTTGAAGTCTGTGATAATTAGTTCAATTAAAATGGTATTCTGAAAACCAACTGCAGTAATGACAGCCTGGCATTCAGTGATTTTCTGTAGCAGTAGCTCCAAACTTTACTCAATTTGCATGCTGAAAGCAAAGGCTGTAGTCCTCACTTCCTTAGGGATAATTGTGAATATAAGCTAATGAGCAATCCCCAACACTAACAGGCTTCACAGCTCCAGTAAATATACTGAGATAGATTTGTGAGATGGATTTGTGAGCACGGGTGTGTAGAGCGGGGGGAGCTGTGCCAGCCACCTTTTATTCTTGGCCATCAGTCTCCCAAAGGGAACCTCAGAACTGTGTGGGAAGCAGCTCCCACAAGGCCAGGGTTTGGAGGGAGTGATGCTGCCAAACCCCAGCTCTGGCTGCAGTGTGTTGACGCCCGCTGTAGCCCCTGCCGCATAGAAGAAGAATAGAACCAAACTTGCCCCGCTGATGAAGAGGGACTTGCTTAAGGCAGAAAGCATTATTCCACCAGATTTCCCTGGCATTTCTGGCTCAGTGAATGCTGAAGTGGTGCTGCTGTGGGAGGAATCTCTGAAGGTGTCTGGTTACTGCGAGCTGGGGATGCAGCAGAGTAGAAATTTATCATCTTTGCCACTGCTCTCAAAAAGAAGTGGGCTGAACAGACCCAGAGCACAGGTTTTCAGCTGCCAAAGGCCAGGAGTAACAGCAGCTAGGCTTTGCCTTTTCTGGATGGCTCTATGCAATCCAGCCCTCCCTGCCCCCCAAAAAAAGGATTTTTCCAGAAATAAAGCAACTGTCAATAGAAGCCGTTGATCTCACATTTGTTCCAATGGATGTGGATTTTCTTATTTGACTGTGCTTTTACTGTACTTTCTCCTGATTGTCAACTTTAATGGATTGGTGACTAGCTTCAGAAAAATCCAGTCTGGTTTCAGTGAAGCTTTTGCCCTAAAAAGAATTTTCAAATCCGATGTGAAATCTGCGCAAAACTGAAACATCTTGTGTTTAAATCAGGGAAACTCATTTGAGTCTGACAAGTTTTGCTGTGCAAAATTGGATTATTCTGTACCTAATGTGCAGTCAGAATTCACAGTTGAGACACACAGAAACGTAGCAAAAGCATGCAATAAAAAGAGCTTTGGGTCTCCTGTACGCTAAGATGAAACATTATTTTGGATGCTCTAGGCTAACAGTGAAGCATTTCGTAATGATTGCACATAGTGGTCTGTTATACCCTAATGTGGTTCATTTTCAAGGCACATAATTTGGGGTTTTTTTCTTTTTTTTTTTTNCTGAGGAGCTTGTTACATGACTTAGAAATATTCTGTGTTTCTAGTTCATATTTCAGTCACTTTTCTTCTGGCTTCTATAAAGGCTTACTTCTCAAAGATCTCTAAAATAGAGAGTTTTCATTAGCGGATGCTCTTAGTGTTTGAAATGGTTAATAATTCATTCCCTTCTCAGCTAAGCTGTCTCATTTTAAGCTTGTTGCCGAAGCAAAAAGGAAGTTCAAGTCTAGAGATATGCAACCTAGGAAAGAACGAGTCTTAAAAATTAATTGAAAAAATACACCTTTTGTCACTTCCAACTTACAAAAATGAGGATAATTTAGCATCCTGGGACCAGAAAGATCAATTTTTTTCCTAATGGGACCAAAAAATATCTTGAGAACAAACAAAACAAGAAGGACAAGAGTAAAGATTGTTGGGATGGCAGAGAAGTTGGGTGCAGCCAGTTCTGAGGATTTCTCTGACAATGTGTTATGCTGTGCATTGTGAGGCTGAGAGGAAAGAAGAAAACAAGCCCAGAAAAGAAAAAGGTAGAATGAAGACTAGAAGGCAGAATGTGAAGAACATGTATCACCTTGTAAGCGCAGATAAACTGTACATAAATCCCAAGGTGGGCATCTTTAAGGGAAAATGTTCTATCATTATTTTTTGATTTTCTTTCTGTAAAGTCTAATTTGCTGAAAGTTCTTCAGCAAGACTAGCAGTAATATCAGTCCATTAATACTCTTACAGCACTGAAATATTTCTTTGCTGCAGTGTCTGTAAATGATGGAGAAACAGTTCAGTACTCCATGTGTATAAGTGTTTCTCTAACACCAAACCCCTGAGTTCAGGGAATGAAATGAACTTCCTTATCATGTTTGACACTCACAGTTTTTCATTTGGTTTCTGCTTTTTTCTTCCTCCTGATCTTTTTAAAATTATGATATATTCTGCATTCTGCAAGACCAAAATACAGATCTCTCTCTTTTTAAAATGGTCAGCATTTTCAACACCATCATCCCAGTGCTTTCAAACTTCAAAATAAAAATCAGAGCTCATATTTCTCACAGTGTCTTGTTAGGAGACTTATTGTCCTTGTTTTTGGTCTCTGGTAACCTGCTGCTGATTGTTAATTGCAACTAGTTTCTTTTGGTCTTCCAGAGGAACCTGCAGGTTCTCTCTTCAGGTTCACTACTCACTTCCCCTTTGCTGGCTTCTTTCTGATCATCCACATTAAAATTCAAAGCATGCACAGGTCAAAGTCATGGAGCTTTAATCTTGGTCGGAAGTTAGTCCTGAATCCATCACAACTGACACTTGAGGTAATTTGACATTGAAAAAAGAGTTATCCTAGGCCCCAATTCTCATAGCACTGCTGAAGCTGAGCAGTAAATAATGAACTGTAGCATCTAATTGAATTAGGCATTAGTGCTCCAGGAGCACTTCTTGAGAATAAGCATATGAAACCATCAGTGAGCAGTGACGAACAACCCAGAATTGAGTTTCAAGCTGGACAACATTGATGTTTTACCTGGCCTTCTCAGGAAACACTTGGCTTTCTTGGAGATCTTGCTTGACCTAGACAGTGCTCAAACTTCTCTTAATTACTTCAGCTTACAGCTACTTAATATGTTTAATTACTAATAACTAGACATCTCCTGGATGCTGCTCCCTGTGACTTAAAAAAATTAAATAAAGCATAATTCAATAACTGCTAAATAATCTTTTATAATGTTACTACAACAGTTTCTTTGTAAGTTTCTAATCACAATTATGCAAATGTTAATTAAGGTTATTACTGCTCAGTTTCTATTGACTGGGGAAAAACGAATTTCTAGGCAGAACCAGCTGTATCATGTTGCTTTAGAAAAATTTTAAGTCTCTACACTTATGGAAATAAGAAACCAGGACCTTTATGGTATATTATAGTCACTGTATGGAGGACATACATTTTCTGAAGAATTGTCCTTCCATACCATTTCCCTTCCCTATTTATATCCTCTTACTTCACTTCCTAGCAAGGAGTAGGATCTTTCTAAATAGCAATAATGCAGTATTGGGGTAGGGAGGATGAAAAGAGTGGAGGAGATGAGAGTTTCCATCTGTGTTGAGCAGTGGGTGTTAGGGTATGTTCAACTCTGCTTTAACAGCTTCACTGCTTCAGGAGCCAGACAGGTTGTAAGAAGCTGAATACCACATGCCCCCTTTCATATTTCTGAGGGTGCCTCTCAAATCATGCCCTTACACTGAACTGTTCTTCATTTTTGCTAGGTTTGATGCCCCCTTTAAATGCTGAAAAAAGTGTAAAAGAATTGTGCATGATAAGGAGTTGTGAATCCCAACAAGATGACCAAAAATACGGAGAGACTAACACATCACACAGTGTGCAGTATCCACATGTCAGACAAAGAAGAGCGAAAAATGTTGATGCTTTGCAAACAGTGGCATTGTAAAGAAAAAGGGTGGAGTAGTGCAAGTTGAAGGAAAAAGGTACAAAAATGTAATTTAATTCTTTGCCTCAGTGGCACACATTGTCATCTCATTGGAGCCGGCTCAAGTTGCCCAGAAAGTGGATAAAAAAATGTCTTAAAATTTCAGCAGCAGGTTGAGGAGGGTAAAATTAACTGTTAAGGTCCTGGAAAGTGCATGGCCATGCTCACTTAAAAGCACGAGCCACGTGTCAACATTACTGGAAGGTAAGCAGAAGCATCCAGCAGAGCCTACAGTTAAGGCCAGAGTGAAATGCTGCAGCACGTGGCTCTCTTGAGACTGATTTCAAAGCCAGCAAGGGCAGGCACATCCAGTGGCCTTTGCTGGGTGCTTCCTGGCATCACCCAGCTCCTCTCCATGCTGCTGCAGAGGTTTCTCCCAGGAAACCCTCCTGCTTTGCATCAGGGCACGTGTCAGTCTCAGCACAGGCTGAACCACCTCCTGTGCACTGAGCAGATGCTGCCCGGACCAGGGGGACAGGGGCTGTTTGAATTTAGGCTTTCTAATTGAAGTCTTCGGGACAGTCATGCCAAAAATTAGGCAGCCACTGCTGGAGGTTCAGCAGAACAGCAGCTTGCTGTCATGGATGATGCCAGCTGCCTTGAGGATTATGTGGAGTCAGACTGAGCCATGGGGCAGGTTCAGACAGACAAAAAAAAGAGTGGGGTGATGGGGTGAGGTTTTCTCGTCTTTAAACCTACATTTGCACAGTGGGTAAATACTCATCACTTAAGTGAGATCTTGTTTTCCCTCCCAGGCAGAGCTCATTACAATCCCCATGAGTCACAGCAAAGGTCCCACCTGTTGAAATGTGAGGCAGAGATAGGAAAGTAACCTGTACTTCTCCCAGTTATGTGCTTCTGGACATATCTGACAGTAACTGCCCTCTTCAGAGTATTAGACTGAAGCTGCTGAAAGTGAGAACCAAATCCTGTCTGTGTGCCACCACAGTGGTGGGTGAGGCAAGCCCTTCCCTTCCCTTCCCTTCCCTTCCCTCCTTTCTTTACTCATCCCTTCCTCCCATCCTTCTCTCAGCACTCCTCCATTTCTGGTTTAGCTGTAAATGTCTCAGTTAAAGAGCAGAAGCATGGCCAGAGTTTTTGCAGCAATGTCAGAGCATTATTGTGGTAACACAGAAAATAACCAAACCTTACTAAATCTACTGAAAAATACCAAATGAAGAGGCAGAAACATTCATGGCCTCTGTCTCGCAGTAGTGATTCAGTCCCTTAATCAAGGGCTGTGGCCAGAGCTGCAAACTATCCTAGTTTAAATCAGGTCTGTTACTACCATTGTCCTTTAGATGAGAATGCCCTGCCCAGGGACAAATGTTTTTGCCCAGGGACAAATGTAGTCCTTTTCTCTGAGCTCCAGACATTCTTCCTTTTTGACTTAGCTTTGGATGTTATGTATATGGGCTCTTATCTTTAATAAATATGTTTAATTTAACCTCAACTCAGTCAAGCCCCTAAGTTTTAGGGTGTCTGCAGATTCTCTGTTAGCTGCTGACTGTGTTTTAAAAACACATGGAAAGTATCAAAATCTATCAGTCTCTTAGGACATTCAATTTGCCTCATTTGTCAAAACAAAATGCACATATAAACACACCTCCTGAGGTGAAGAGTATCTTGGTGAGTTGCAACCAGGCAAGCTCCAGTTTCTACTGAGTAAATGCTGTAATTTCTTTTGAAGAGCCTGGTGATATGAAATAACGAACCACTGAGCTTTGCACTAAATTGACTATCCATTTTTGTCTTGCTGGTTAATGTTGCATTCTGTGATTATCTAGTTTCATCCTCTCATTTTGGCCAAAGCAGAATAATTTTAGCACAAACCACAGCATCTCTATTCATCAAAGGCCAGCGAGTTTAATTGTGGCTGGTCAGTGGCAAGCACTTAATTCTGAGAAGGGGAAGACCAGCTCCATGTGTGCTGCATCAATGCTCTCCTCCAACATGTTAGCTGCAGTTCTAATTTCCCACTCAATCCACTCATAGAAGGAGCTTTAATCCTGCCTCCTGACCTTTTTAGTCACTCTTTTCCCTTAGCCCCTCCGTATACACTGACTACCAAGTGAGAAAGTGCCTTAGTCAGAGCCAATAAAGCCATTGTAGGGAGCAGAAAGCCTCACAGTGCATCTCCCTGGAGTGAATGGAACAGCACTCAGTGGCGTTAGAGTGACAGCTCTGGCACGAGGCTGAGAGGGAGCACAGCACTCTTCTGCAAACCCACACCAGTGGAGCTCAGCTCTGAGTTGTGGGGACCATGACAAGGTACAAGGACAGCTTCTTTGGCTTGCTCAACATTCAGAAGATCAAAAAGCTCATGTTTTATCACTTTATGATTGTAGTTACTTCAGCCTAACTGCGTAAGATGTCTGCCTTGGAAAGAGAAGAACAAGGTTTCATTTCAACTTTTTAAGACTGACATGTATGTAGCTCTTTTTCCTTGTGCAAGCAAGAGAATCTGCTACCATGCCAAGACAATGATTTTCAGGGACTAATATAAGTTAACAACCTGGCTGGAGAACCTATTATTACATTTTAGATTAATGGCATGACATGGGCTACCTAGCAACTTTCAAATCTTGACCTGAATAATGACTGTTAAATTTCTGGAGCATGTTTAATATAAATAATCCATTAGTGAATAACATAAAATTTCTGTTGCATATTTTGAGCTTAATCTTTTGTAACCTATCATTAACTAATAATTAATAGCAAACAGTTCACTGTGATGGGCTCCAAAGTGCTGTAACCTGATCAGTCCTCTTGATGGCATAGCATTTTGATGTAGAGTCACTAGTCTTTCCCTGAAAAAATCAGCCCAAAAGATAAGATGTATAAAGAAGGGCATGGAAAAAATAAAATAACAAAGAAAAATAATAATAACCCAAATACACAGATACTTCCACAGCAGTAGGAATGAGCAACAACAACAAAAAATCTTCAAGTAATATTTCTCATATGAAACTGCCTCTATAGAAACTAAATCTCAAAATTCCTTCTGAAACACACTAATGTTTCCCAGTGCTTCATCAGGAATCCTAAAATGACACCTATTTTAATCTTCATAGTGAAAAGCCAGCAGACTTGGCAGCCATCACTATGTTCACAGTACACTGTCTAGAACTTCATGACTCAACTTGGGATGTAAGATTCAGTTCCCGAAGCAGGAGCTCAGACCTGTTTTCAGCTAGAAGCTGCCAGCATGGCTGTGATGACACAGAGCTGAACTGCATTTTCCAAACTGACAAGCTAAAAAGAAAAAAACACTGTTTGTGACCAAATTCAATACAGCAGGAAAACCTAGATCTTTATAGCCAGTTCCCCACTGCTCCTATTACAAAACCAGTGAAAAGCCATTTTCCAAATGTAACTGCAGACCTGAGTGTTGTGTCTTTGATCAAGCCCCGGCATACATTGGCTGTAAGCCTGACCTTGGGCTGAGTCCTGCAGTGGGTGAAGCTTTAAAGCAGGGCTGGAGCAGACTGACAGGTGAGCTGTGTCAGGTCTGTCCCCTGCATTCACCAGCACTTTTCTCTCCATCTCTTGCAGGCAGCTGGCATGTGGTCCCCTGGCATTGCCCCCAGAGCATGTTTGTGAGCAGAGAACTGCCCTCTGTCATGTCATCACTTCTACCTATAGGAAAAAGTCTCTTACAGACATTGTTCCCTGCAAAGAGAAACCCTGTAGGGAGAAAGAAAAGGTTTTCACTTCCAGGGAAGGAAAGTCCAAGATGAACTTTACCATGTGGACTGAATGCTGGATTAGGCAAACATGAAGCTGGAGAGCAATTGTGAGTGACCTGGTTCCTTGAGACAGCTCTAACAGGGTCACAGCAGGTAAGGCAACTGATCAGACATGTGAGGTTTGGTTAAGGTTATTCAGGAGGTCAATGTCAGAATCCTGTCAGAAACAGGATTTAAGGCTGCCTTTCTCTTGTCTAACACTGTTGTTTTTTCAACTAAATTCCTCTGCCTATTCTGCAAATAAACCCTATCTTTTCTTCTGCCTTGTACACACTCCTGCCTGCTCCCACTTAAAAATCAAACCCAATGATTCAGAGGACCATGAATAAGAGAAGGTAAATTAATGGCCCTCAAAGAATAAGAATTGTGTGCACAGAGCATTCATATAAGCAAGAGGAATAAAGCAACACAGAATTTGTAAAAAAGAGATTTGTATCTTGAATATTTGTGAGCAATATCTCTAAGAGCATGATGCTGGGATCTATTGTCTCTTTCTATTTTTATTTTGTTCCCCACTTTTCACCTCTAGTCTTCATCAACCTTTGACTTTTGCCCAATCAAAATTGTTTTATGTAACTTCTTTGATTGTAGGCTTGGGGGAAATGAATAAAACACTTAAGCACTTTTGTGTGAGCAAGTCTCATGTCCTTCCTTTTATCTGACTTACGAACAAAATTCCAGAATTCCACAATTTCATCCTTGTACTTTCTACCTCACCTCTGAATTCTTCCCCTTGCCCACCTTGCAGGGCATGCATGTTTTTCCATCACGTGCACCACGAACTGTGCAATGATGCCCCACATCACATCAGTGTTCCTGGAGCAGAGCTGCAATGCCCACAGTAATTGCAGCACTTCCACAGAACACAGCTCTTCCTTACCTAAGATCCCCAGGGGGGGCTGTCAGCTGCCAAGGATCTTCCTGAAAGAAAGAGGAGCTGAGAGAAACCTGATTGACTTTTAATCGGATAGCATATGGTGCCGAGGAGAACAAAGAGGCCATATTGACATTTACCAAATTAAATGGTTAAGTAGGCTGGAACAGGCCTGATGCTGATGGCAGACCTACAGCAACAGCCCACTGGGCACTGCTGTTTGCAAAACATGTGCTGAAGTTTGGACACTCCTTGCATCAGTGGTGCGAGGGAAAATGAAAGGGTAGCAGATGGCAGATTGGCAGT
>VZUA01106760.1:4727-16879 GCA_013401035.1 Horornis vulcanius
GAGAAGAAAGAAGAGAAGAAGGAGGAATCAGAAGAATCTGATGATGACATGGGATTTGGCCTCTTTGATTAATTATTTGTTATAGAGAAGTTATTAAAATTCTTTGTTTTAAATGTTTTTGTGTTCATTATTATTGCCATACAAGTGTTCTTGGATTCAGCTGTTCTTAAAATAGTTCTGACACAGCTTTGGTTTTTATCTTTGTCTGCAGTAGGTGTGTGAATTTTCTGACAGACTGTAGGACTCAACTCAGAGATTACTGAGGACATGGCAAAGCTGGTGTGCACCTGGATGCCTGTTTTGACACTGCTGTTTCTTAAACAGTTTGTGGAAACTGAATCTTCCTGATGTTAGCCTTCTCCGTACTATTTTGCTCTTGGTTACTCAGTGAAGTGGCTCATCTATGCAGCAATAAAAGGATTTTGTTTTCCAGGATCTGTTTATTCAATTCCAAAATGCAAAATTGAATGAACAGCAGGCCTGAACTAGTCCACAAACATAATTTCAGAGCTAACTATAGGAATTTGTCTTTTAAATATTTAAAAGCACCAGTTTCATTACTGTCAGATTTCTGGGATCTAGGGACAACACCAATAGAATGGTTGAGTAGGATTTCCTGTTACATCCCTATGCTTAACAATCTGTAACCAAAAAAAAAAAAAAAAACCGCACCTGACTGCATCCTGCTGTCATGGGACACAGATCAATTCAGAGGTGCTCTTCATACAGAATGACAGTTCTGGGCTATCAGGATATAAATTGTACCTTGAACAACGGAGCATGAGAATGGTGTTTCTGGAGAACAGGCAACCCTGACATGCCAAGAAGAATGTATCAGCTTGAGAGGAAGGTAAATCTTGCTTTATTTAAAAAACGTACTGCTAGAAGATGGTTTTGGGAGGCAACTTACCTTGGCTTCTTGTGAAGTCTTCATCTGTCAGTGTAGGTAGGTAGAGTACAAATTGCATATGTGATCTGTGGCAAGTGCACAGGTAGAGTCAAAAAGATATCCTGGAGCTTTTTTAGTGCAGTTGTTTTTGGAGAAAAAGCAGTCATTGATACAGCTGCGTTCATGAGTCATTGGACAAAGCATGGCAAGTACTTCTGAGAATAGAGATGGGTGAAATCCAAGTAGGAAAAACTTTTATCTCTGGCGTACTGAGAGAAAACACCCAATGCTTCACAGCCAAGCAAGAGCAGTTGGAAGGTAGAGCCTCAAAATGGCTGTGATTTTAGCAACTAACCCTTGCTACCCTTCTGCCCCTGCTGCAAGAAAAATGTACAGGAGGTAACAGTGCCAATACCTTTCATCTACTTTGTCTCTGAAGTGCCAGCCTGGTGATCTGGTAGTAATGAAAACCACTCATGTTCACTGTAGTTCTCTGTTAGACTCATAATGGCAGTGGTTCAGCCCTGGGATTGGGGGTGGGTGGGCTGTGTTGCTTTTCTTGGTAATTTCTCCATTTCAAGTGGCTGAAAAAAAAAAATGGTTCTTGGATGTGGTTTTATTGAGAGGTGCCTCCCTGCCTCACCAGTAGTGCCTTTGCTGCTTCAAGAGCACCATCAGTGTTTACACAGGAAGGGACTGCCCTGGCACACCACTCAGGGTTTTTCCATGCACAGAGGAATTTGAATGGCACTGAGCTATTCAATGAGTTTGCTGTGCCCAGGCTCATGGGATGAAACAAACCTCTGGTGCCAGCTGCTGACTACTGTGATGAGGGAAGAAATACAGCTAAATCTAGACTAACTTCTTTTTTCACTGTGTTTTTCTTTGTTTTCTCCATATGGACTTTTAACTTTGAATTATGGACCTGATCTGTGGTGAGTGTCCTCTTAAAATCTTTAAATTCTTTTGTGAAAGTGTATAATTTTCATGAAAACTGTCAGTCAACCTGTTCTGAGAAAAAGGACAGCTAATTTGGTAAACTGTTCTGAGAAGAAACTTCTGGGGGTGCCTCTCAGGGAAAGAAAGCACTGAAAATAGAGCTCTCATCCCAGTGCCACAAGGAACCAATGTAACAACCACCTCATAGGTTTTTCTTGAGAAGGTCAGGGCATGGCTGGGCTCTGCTCCAAGATTTCACACATTTTGCAGAATTTGCAAAAACCTCTGTATAGTGAACATTTCTTCTGAATGCAAAATCAAACCTGTTAAGCTTACTTTCCCATTGCTTACCTATTTATGAAACTGTTGCCACCTCATGGCCTTGTACATGAGCAGTGATGTGCCTGTTGCACATTTGTTTGGTGTTCTGCATACAGTTCATCACTCTGTCATGGTTTCAATGAACTTCAGCTGTGCAGGAGATGGGATCCCTGCTTCTGCTCTGGAGTCACTGTTCTGAATTTTCAAGTCTCAGTGATGCCCTTTCAGACTTATCAATGATTTTCAAAGGCAAGGGTACTAGTGGGGTGGGTGCTTTGTATTCCATGATTCTCTCAGAGAAGACTAGTGCCTGCTAATACTTGGACTTGTGGCCTAGTCTGTCCCCCTTTCAGAATCAATTTTAGCTAGAGAAGATTTTTCCTGAATTCTTCATAAAGGATAGGCTCAAGGGCATTGAAGATAAAGGGAGGGATAGTCTTGTGCCTGGAGATTACACTGGTAACTGATCATTACCAAATTGACAGCAGGGGAGAGTGATTTAGTCATAGGCTCGACGTTGAAACGTGCAGGCTTTCCTCACTGGTACATGAATGCCGTGCCATCTCAAATCAGCTCTCTCTGAAAGTCATTCCTTACAAACTCCATGGGGCAAGGAGAGGGACAAGACATCTCCACTACTTGGAAAGCAGGGAGAATGTCCTGGACACTACTGTAAAGCAATAAGCAATGGCTCCCTGGGGCCACTTTCAACTGGTTTCACTCTTACTACCAAGGCCCAGTTTTGCAAGTTGCTACATGCAGGCAGGCCTGCTGAACTCAGTAGGTTTGACTTATGCAGGGGCAGAGATGGCTGTAGTACCTTTCCTAGAAGAAAAATTCAGTCCCAAGAGAGCAGGACCGCTTCTCTGTCTCAGGAGCTGCCCCTATGAAGCAAGTGCCAAGTCTGCCATGGAATGATCTGACGTACACAAACATCACAGGTAAGAAAAACACATTTAACTCTGGCTTTCCAGTGATGTTAAGAGCACTTGGGCTGAGTTTCATGACTGGTGTGCCTTTCTTGCTGACTACCCACAACAATACTAAAGTCAACATTCTGGAATCAACACTATAACAGGCTGCCTTTGGTCTTGAATCCCAAGGGCCAGCAAAAACACAAGGTCTTGCCTGAAAAAGCAGAGATCATTTGCTTGTATGTTATTATCTCATAGGTACTAACAGCTCACCGTTCATTAGGCTAGAAAATAAACACAACGAGAGATTGCATTTGAAGTTGTCTCCATGGCATCTCAACTTGTAGGGGCACGAGTGGATTTGAAGAGTTTCAGTTGGAGTTTGACACACAGGAAAAGCTGCCTTGTAAATCTTGCTGATCTGGCTTACTGCTGCATTGTGACCAACAGCAGAACTATAGCACTTTCTTACTGGGGAGAAATAGATTAGTTTTGGGGGTTAATTTATTTTTGAGAAAAGCATAGTTGTTTGTCAGCTTGCTCGTGCCAGTACCCAGGCAGCACTCCACAAGAGATTAGTGTTCACATGGTTCGTTTCATTGACCTGTTTCAACAGGTCAGCATTAACCTCCTCAAATAAGTAACCTTGAGGACCAAGGCAGAGCGATGTAAACAACTCAGGATGAGATTGCTGTTGGGAAATCAAGTGAAACTAACTCCAGCATTGTCGCAGCATTGTTGTTCCTGTTTTCCAGACATGCTAGGAACATTAAGGCTTGTGAAATGCTGGAAAAAGAGGGAGCAGCATTGGCTCCAGAATGATGATGTTCTTGTGGTTACAAGTGTTTGGGAAGTATCTGCAGACAAGGTTCAGTGGTCAGTTTTGCCACAGACTTCTGCTAAAGTCACAGCCCAGGGACCAGTTCTGCAGAACAATCCCTGCTCTGGAAAAGACGAGACACAATGTTTCCTTTGGGTTTGACTACATGAAAATACCTTTCTGTGTTATCAGAAGCATGGGGTGGAAGCTCCATGATTGCCTTGGTGTCAAGGGCCTGTAAGAGAGTCAAGGCTCAGGTGTGCCAGGGCTCACCTTGCCAGGTGGAGAAGATGAGGGCTGACAAGGGTTACGTAACCTCATCAAATGCAAGGGAGGAAGGAAATTACAAAAGCAACTAGAGGTAGGAGAGGAAAGAAGGGTGGGTAAAAAGAGAGGATTAAGGTAAGTAGGGTCAATTCATTATGTATGCCAAGATGTTAATATGTATAAAAGGTAGTTCCTGGTAGCTATGTGAGGTGGTGGGTTTGGGGGCAGGACCTGAAAGAAAGATAAATCTGTACACCTGCCTGTCTGATGAAAGCAAAAAGCTAACACTTAATGAAAAAGTGCTCTGTCTGTAGAGGCTGGAGTATGATGTCTAACTTCAACTCAAATATTGTACTTGTGCAAGGGTTACCTGCTGAATTTAGTTGTTTCTGTCACCTGACTGTGAGGCAGTAGACTGGGACATTAAATAGCTGCTCCCCCAACCTGGATGGCCACTCTTTAGGGAGGGTATTAGCTTCCCTCATATCATTTGAAAGGATGTTTGGAGGGGAAGGACAGGAAGAGGAGCTACTTGGATGACCTCCCCTAGCATAAATGGTGAAAGAGCTGTTAAGGACAGGTATAAACACTATCCCAAGTGAGAAACTTCTGACCAGTTATAAGAAAACTCAAATTGCTTTATGCCAAGGTTAATTTAGTAGTTTTTTTAAACTTTGGTAGAAAGTGCTTTTTGCCCTATGTTGCTTCCATTAAAAATTTATTCTTTTTGTTTTATATCCCCCAAACCTCTCTCCTACTGATCTTGCTTCCTAGCTTTGAGTAGAATAGCTCTGGCTGGGCTGATCTTTTTGATGTCTCTGTAAACTTTCATACTTACGTAATGATTTGGATGACTGTAGTCTGTATTGTTTATGGCAAGGGGATCTTTACAGCTTCTGAAATATTTTTTGATTATCTACTAGCACTGGCCTCTTACCCAGTGCTGCTCTGTAGGGACCTTTTGCAAAAGTACTGCTGAAAAACAGTTCCCCTGACTAAATGTAAGCATTTTGGTGAGCTTTGAGGCATGTGGAGAAAAAAATGTTGAGGAAAGGTTATCAATGGTAAGCAATTTGTATGTTTTGGTGATTACTATACAACAGTCTACAACTTCCTCATGAAGGCAAGAGGAGGGGCAGGCACTCATCTCTTCACTCTGGTGAACAGTGACAGGACTTGAGGGAATGGCCTGAAGTTGTGTCAGGGCAGGTTTAGGTTGGATATTATAAAAAGATTCTTCACCCAGAGGGTGGCTGGGCACTGGAAAAGGTTCCCCAGGGAAGTGGTCACAACACAAACCTTCACAAGAGCTCAAGAAGTGTTTGGACAATACTTTTGGGTATATGGTGTGACTCTTGGGGCCGTCCTGTGCAGGTCCAGGAGCTGGACTCGATGACTCTTGTGGGCCCCTTCCAACGATTCCATTAGTTATGAGACAGGGAAAGCTATTGAAGGGGGACAGAGGGATTGCCTTTTTCCCAGTTCTTGCCCTTATTGCTGCGACAAGACTCGCCTCCTTCTGACTCCTCAGTTTTTTGTAAAAGGGGAAAGCTTTTTCCCGTTCTCTCACGTTTCTTGCCCGATCCCTGAAAAACAAGGGAAACCCCAAGGACTTGGAGCAGACGCCAAGAATCAGGATGTTCCGTGAGGGAAGGACAGCCTGCTGCCCCGGGACGGGGCGAGGTTTGTGGTGCTGCGAGCAGCCGTAACTCTCTCCTCCGAGAAACTGGCTGGGCCCTCGCCGCTTCAGGGCGGCGCTGGCACGGCTGCACTGGCCCGGCAGCCGGCAATGCCCCCGGCCCGGGAGAGGGGTTCACCGGAGGAAGGGTTGGCAGGAGGGGNGATTCCATTAGTTATGAGACAGGGAAAGCTATTGAAGGGGGACAGAGGGATTGCCTTTTTCCCAGTTCTTGCCCTTATTGCTGTGACAAGACTCGCCTCCTTCTGACTCCTCAGTTTTTTGTAAAAGGGGAAAGCTTTTTCCCGTTCTCTCACGTTTCTTGCCCGATCCCTGAAAAACAAGGGAAACCCCAAGGACTTGGAGCAGACGCCAAGAATCAGGATGTTCCGTGAGGGAAGGACAGCCTGCTGCCCCGGGACGGGGCGAGGTTTGTGGTGCTGCGAGCAGCCGTAACTCTCTCCTCCGAGAAACTGGCTGGGCCCTCGCCGCTTCAGGGCGGCGCTGGCACGGCTGCACTGGCCCGGCAGCCGGCAATGCCCCCGGCCCGGGAGAGGGGTTCACCGGAGGAAGGGTTGGCAGGAGGGGCCGGGCGATCCCGCCCGCGCCGGGGCTGCCGAGGGGCGGCGGCCATGCCGGGGGCGGGCCCGAGGGCCGGGCCGCCGCATATAAAGTTGGGAGCCGGCACAGCCCGCCCAGCGGCAAACCTTGCCGTGTTCGCTGTTCCTGTCTTCGGCAGCAGCGCTTCCCGGCTGTCCCGCCCGTCCCGAGGCGGTGCGAGAAGAGACCCGCGGCTTCACCTCTCCGCCGCCGCCGCTGCTGCTTCCCCCCAGCACCCCCCGCCTCCAGCGGGGCGCGGAGGCCATGTTCCCGCCAGACTCCACCTGGAATATCTCCTTCGCCGGCTGCGGCTTCCTGGGGGTCTACCACATCGGCGTGGCCAGCTGCCTGCGGGAACATGCCCCGTTCCTGGTCGCCAACGCCAAGAAGGTGTACGGCGCCTCGGCCGGGGCGCTCACCGCCACCGCCCTCGTCAGCGGCGCCTGCCTCGGTAAGCGCGGGCCGAGCCCGGCGCTCCTTCTCCTGTTCCCTTCGTTACTGCTAATTGGTTAATTAGAGCTACAGCGAGGGGGTGTGAGTGTACATATGTGCATGTGAATAGCGCTGCGCCCTCTTCCTCCCGAAGTGCGAGCGGCGCTTTGTTTTTAAGGCCTTTCCCCCCGCCCCGCTCCCTGACGGGTGCCTGAGGTCAAGGAGGCCCCCGATGGTAGGAAGTCAGCACAGGGGTCCTGGTTCTGACAACCACACACACAGACATGTGTAATGTGGACTTGTTGGGCTCGGTTTGTGGGTTTACCTTGCTTGGGTGTAGGTCTGGGGGGGCTCTGCGTGAGGAGAGGAGCCTCTTGCCGTGTGGGCACCGGCCTTTGGTGGCTGTGAACGACAGGTGATGGGGCTGGAGATGGAGATACCGGGTTTGCATGTGCAGAGGAGAGTTGGGCAGCATCTCTGAGTAGCACAGCCTTCAATCTGCATATTTATGTCTGGAGGAGGGTTATCCCTTGGGGTCCTGGGCACTGAGGAATTCTCTTGCCCTCTAAATGAGCTAGATCTCCAGTTTAGCTATATTTTATCTCTGTTTTCAAGTTACAGAATAACCTTAAAAAGCTATCTCTGAAGTAAGCACATAGTGTAGTGTGTCCGTGTGCCTGGGGAACAGAAGAAAATGGTCTCTGGTGCCTCCTGGCTCTTTTGTCGTTTTGCATATGGGAGGAAGTCAACAAACACGTGTTAGGGTCCGTACTTGGAAGGATTTATGCTGAGAATAACAAATGTAGAGAAGTTTCTTGAGCTTGAATGGCGAATGTGGTGAGAGAATCAGGTATATTTATTTAGTCTCAGAGAATTGTGAGTCTCTCCAAGAGCTAAGGGCAGCCAGAGCTGTTTACTGCTTTTCCACAGCATTCATTTCTGAGATGTAGCCCTCATCAAAAACTAGCATTATCTGTGCTTATGTTTGAAGTTTCCCTTCCTAAGCATTTGTTTACAGAAATGCCCAGTGAAGTCCAGCCATAACTTCTGTGGCTCTTAAAAGCTGTTCAGACCTCAATCTGGGATCTCAAAGGCTGTAGTGATGCCCTGGTGCCAACTTTTACTGTGGACAAGGGATCAAAATCCCTAATCCCTTCTTGTGTAGGGATCCATTTGCAGGTAGCTGCCAGGGATTTAGTTAATTGCTGCTGCTTCTGTTGAAGAGGCGACTCTCCAATTAGTTCCTAACTGGGTGATTCCTCTGCCACTCCAAGGTGTGGCACAAGCGTGAGACAGGGCTGACGGTAGTGCCCAAATCCTTTGCCTTGCTCAGATGCCATTCTGAGTGCTGAGCAATCCTGTTATCATGCCTACTTTGTCCTTGATACTTACATGTCCAGAGCATCCATGGTGTGCCAGGCACTGCCCTGAGAGAAGCATCTGGCATGGTAAAGAGCTTTCTGTGAATCAGAATAGGTTTTCCCACTCCTTGTGAGGTGCAGTGGGAGGCATGATTAAGAGGACTGGGTTAGGGGCCGCCTTCTGGGAAGCATTCACCTACCTCCTGAGGGAGGGCAAACCATGCTCTTAAAGCTAAACAAGGCTTGGGTCTTGGATGTTCCAGTTCTATCTTCTGTTTGACTTCCCTGGAATTGTTTTCTTCTGACTCACCTGTGTGACTGACATGTATCTTGGGTAGAGAGCAGCACTATGGCAACAGAGCTGACTTCTGAAAGTAAAAGTACATGGGGTGTGTGGCTGGGCCGTGGTATCCTAGTACCTTGTCTGTGTCATAAACCCTCCTGACAGTGCAGCTTCCAGGTGGAGGTTCAGAGGTTAGAATGAAATCATAGGGGTAATAGAGGACAGGGCAGAAGGTACAGCTAAGCCTCATACAGGCTCCTCCAGGGTCCTGTGTTTGCTGTGCTGCTGAGAGCAGGTGGTAACCCATGGGCTTTGAATCCTGTGGCAACTGCTACTCTGCACTGTCTGTTGCCCTGTTCATGAAGCTGAAATGCTGAATAGTGCCTCTTGATGAATACAAACGGGGGAATTTTGCAGAAGCCTTGCTTATTTGACTGTGTGTAGATAAAGTTAGTGTCCTCATGCCTGTGAACTCAAGAAGACTCTGCTATGCAGAGACAAATACTTGCAGGGGAGGACCCTTGCAAAAAAAAACCCCTTCTTCCTTGGGGGTTTTTCTTTGAGTTTAATCTTTTGAGACCCTGATCAGAGAGAGCAGAAATCTTCCTTGACTTCCTTGACTAAGATCCTACTTAGTGGTTTCTTTTCCATCTTTTTCCCTCTGACCTTTGCATCCGTTCAGCTTGCCTGTGAACTCATTTTGCCTTCTCTGTTATTTAAGACCTCACTATCATCATTTGTGTAGGACAGGAAGGCTTTGCTATGGGCAGGTACTGAGCTGAAAGCCCTGACCAAGTGATCTATGGCCTTTAGAGCACATTGTGGGCTTCAAAGGTGTGTTTGAGAATACCAAAGAAAACAACATTGGGCGTGCATATTACTTAGGCAGAGCACCTTATATTTATATAAGAGATCAGGAGGTATTTACAGTCTGATATGACCTTGCCTAGCTCTTGTTAAGCACTTTACCATTAAGTTGGAGGGATCTTGGATTTATTGTTCAAGGTTACAACAGTGATGTTGCCCTGCATTTGAAGTGCTTTCTCTCCAGCTTTGAGGTTCTTTTGTTTGCTGGCATGAAAAAGCAGTGCAGTTTTTCCACTAGAATAATCTGTATGGCTATCAACACGCACTGGACAGTCTCCTGTGTTTACAAGTTATTTGATTGTACATAGTGCAGCGTTCTGGCATGAATAACTTCTTGCACCAAGGGTATTCTGGAAAATAGCCTCTGTCATGCCTATACCATCTCTTCGGGCTCTTGGAGTCTAGCACGCCTGGAAATGCACCTTTATATGCCAAGCAAGTGAAAAATTTTTATGCTGGCATTGCAGTCTCCTCTTTGTGCATACCTCAAATCCTGCAGCTTTTCACAAATTCTAGGTATGGAGCTTTGAGGATGGCCACTTGTCTGTATAAATCTGGAAGTCATTGGCCTGGATGAGAAAAACTGGCTTATGTGACATGGTGAGACCATCCTTTTTCAGTCATGAGGAATGCTAAAGTGCAGCTACTTTAGGATTCTTTTATCACTAATACTGAGTAAGGAATGTATTTTTGGTAAGGTCTGGAATCATCTCCCTTTGGTGAGCTGTACGGGACTTGTTGTGCTTGCTTTGGGAGCATAGCAGCCTGAATAAATGGTGGGATGTGAAGCTGTAATCACTGAAAAGCTGTCTTTGAGCTGGTACTAAGGTCCCTCTGACTCATAGTTAACCAACAGCATCTCAGTTGACTGTGTGGCATGTGAATGTTGTCCTAGACAGCCCTATCTGAGTGCGTTGGAACTGCTGAATTGCTTCTATTTTAGGGGGAATGTGTAGGTTCTGCTGTCAAATGCAGAGCTGGCTATCAAACCCCATCTGTAGAAATTCGCTGTTCTCCTAAAGCATGACGAAGTCGACAGGAAATGGAAAAGCAAGCTGAGGAGATGCTTTTAGTACCAAGAATAGAGAAAGGAGGCTGTGTGTCTGCTAGATTCAGTAGTATTGTTTGGGATGCCCTTTGGGGAGCACTTTCTGGGTTGTTTACAACATTTTTTTATTTAATTATTTTAAATTGCTTTCTTAACCAGGACTCTGTCTCAGGCTTGATGTGAGATGAAATATGTTACTTGACATTTGGGTTTACTTGTCAGCTGTCACCATGTGACCATGAGGAAATGTGCTGCTGAACTGTAGAGGCGTTTTCCATTGGGTAGCAGGAGCAAAAATAAAAAAGCCCAATGAACAAAACCTTTGGAAACTGAGATAATTAGCAATTTCAATTGTGCTTCTGTGATTTGATTATGTGCATGCAAAGGCTTAAGGACTGGTCATGGAGATTTCTCTGTGTTTGTGTAATCTTAACACCAAATCCCAGATTGACAGAGGGAAATAAACCAGCTTAAACTCTGTGGAGTCCTCAGAGCAATGGCAGTTTATGCTGGCCTAAGCATGAATCAGGATGCTTATCCTAGGGGAGTATATGACATGCTGTCTTCTGTGGCTGTGTGAAGAGAACTGTGCATCTCCACAGGGACACAAAGGAAAGCTTTGTAGCATCTGTGGTGTCTCACTAGTCAGGTCCCTCCTTGCACAGGAGATGGGCACTTGTAGCTCCTGCAGAGGCCCACCCTGGAGAAAAATTTCTTGAGGTCAATAGCTCCAGCCCAGGAAGGAGAGACACCTTTACATACATACATGGAGATATGGATTAGGTATAATTCATGGGGAACCTTCTGGTGCTTCTTGGAAATGGTAAAGCTTTTTTCTGTGGTGAAATAGAGGTGGAGGGGTGATGTTCTGTGCTGACATAGTCAGAAATGTTTACTGGCTTGGTGGAGAAGCTGCTGAGCCTGGATCAGTGTCCTCAGCAGTCACAAGGCTGTGGGATCAGGTGTCTAGAGGAGTAAGTGGCAGCCAGAGCACCCTGCAGTACCTTTTGATGGGAGGGAAGAAGCTTGTTCCTGCTGTCTGCCTGGCTCTTCTGTAAAGGAAAGGTGCTCTTCCAGGAATCTCATTGGATGAGTGCAAGGGAAGCCAAGGAGCCACTTCTAGCAAAAACAGCAGGTGTGCAGAGCAGCTCAGTGCCCAGCCTTGCTGTCAGCCATGGCAGCAGCTGTGCAGTGTCACTGGCAGCAGCACAAGAGCTCTTTAGTCATTCTCTGACCCGTAGATTCAGCGTGTCTCTTGAACTTGCAGCATGTATGAGCTGTTCCACTTATTTCTCCTCTTAGCCCCCCAAACTCTTCAAGGCAAGTCCTCCGTGTAAAATAGGAGCTGTTGTATGTTCTTCAGGGTCCTGTGTCCACTTACTGATTGTGTTTGGAAGTTTAGTCCTGATAAAAGGCCTTCCTCAAATCTCTTGCTGTGTCATTCAGTTCCAAATTCCTGCTGCTGCAATGGTTACAGCAGCTCCGCCTGCACGTCCAGTAGCTGGTGGTGCTTGTTTTGTCTGTCGGGTGTTGTAATAAATAAGCAAATGGGACTCAGTTTTCTCATGAAGAAAAGCCAATTCTTTATTCAAAAGCTCATATTTATAGGAAATAGCAGAAGGCACTGTGTTAAACTAATTGGTCAGCAATACAGTGAAACTCAGTTCATTGGTCAGTAAGGGCTATTGTATATGTCTTATCAAATGTTCTCTCTCTAGATATGTTTACATATT